>SJYT01062740.1:94174-113358 GCA_006410635.1 Cephalophus harveyi | reverse complement strand
TCAGGCACTCTATCTATCAGATCTAGGCCCTTAAATCTATTCCTCACTTCCACTGTATAATCATAAGGGATTTGATTTAGGTCATACCTGAATGGTCTAGTGGTTTTCCCTACTTTCTTCAATTTGAGTCTGAATTTGGCAATAAGGAGTTCATGATCTGAGCCACAGTCAGCTCCCGGCCTTGTTTTTGTTGACTGTATAGAGCTTCTCCATCTTTGGCTGCATAGAATATAATCAACCTGATTTTGGTGTTGACCATCTGGTGATGTCCACATGTAGAGTCTTCTCTTGTGTTGTTGGAAGAGGGTGTTTGACCAGTGCATTTTCTTGGCAAAACTCTATTAGTCTTTGCCCTGCTTCATTCCACATTCCAAGGCCAAATTTGCCTGTTACTCCAGGTGTTTCTTGACTTCCTACTTTAGCATTCCAGTCCCCTATAATGAAAAGGACATCTTTTTTGGGTGTTAGTTCTAAAAGGTCTTGTAGGTCTTCATAAAACCGTTCAGCTTCAGCTTCTTCAGCATTACTGGTTGGGGCATAGACTTGGATAACTGTGATATTGAATGGTTTGCCTTGGAGACGAACAGAGATCATTCTGTCATTTTTGAGATTGCATCCAAGTACTGCATTTTGGATTCTTTTGTTGACCATGATGGCTACTCCATTCTTCTGAGGGATTCCTGCCCACAGTAGTAGATATAATAGTCATCTGAGTTAAATTCACCCATTCCAGTCCATTTTAGTTCGCTGATTCCTAGAATGTCGACATTCACCCTTGTCATCTCTTGTTTGACCACTTCTAATTTGCCTTGACTCATGGACCTGACATTCCAGGTTCCTATGCAGTAGTGCTCTTTACAGCATCGGATCTTGCTTCTATCACCAGTCACATGCACAACTGGGTATTAAATTATATCTATTTTCAGTTTTTGTGATTATCACTGTAATAGTTAATGGTACTCTTTCCTATTCACTTTTTGATCTGAGAACGTGGGCATTTTCTATAGATTCTTGCTATGAGAGATGAAGATTTCTCTCTATATGGTCCTCCACCCCCACCTACTTATTTTATTTTTGACAGTTGATGTTCTTGCTTTTTATTGCTTATCTCTAACTCTGTACAATCAAGTTAGGTAATTTAAAACGTTGTATTGTCTAATGTGGCTAGTTCCATGACTCCCTACCATGTTAGATGTGGATGTGTATGTGTGTGTTGCTCTGTTATGTTCAACTCTTTGCCATCTCATGGACTGTAGCCCACCAAGCTCCTCTGTCCTTGGAATTCTCCAAGAATACTGGAGTGGGTTGCCATTCCCTTCTCCAGGGGATCTTCCTGACCCAGGGATCAAATCCAGGTCTACTGCATTGCTGGCAGATTCTTCACCATCTGATCTACCAGGTAAGCCCCCAAATACAGATTTTTGCCCTTATAATTACATTTAAATCATTTTTAGTTTTCTATCCTCTGTTCTTTGTACTTTTAATTTTATAGTCTCAAGAAGAGGTTAATATTCTGTATGTACAAGTTCAGTTTCCTGAACCCTCTCTGTATGTTGATGCCAAAAGTTGTTAAATAAAATTATTTTATTAATATGAAAGAGTTGGATGCATGTAAGATAATATAAAATATATTCAAGGAGATCTAACATATGTCACATGTGAGTTCTAGAAAGAGAAGGCCGAGAAGATGGGTCAGAGGAAAGGAGTAAAAAGGCAAAGAAGGGAAGTGTCAAGAACGAAACATGACAGGAGTCTGCAGATTTTATCAAACTTATGGTTTTCTAGGCCCTTTGTATTTCTGTTAGAAGTTAGGTATAAATTTTTCAACTTCTAGCGGATAAAAAGCCTATTAGAATATTGATTGAGATTGCATTGAAGCTATAGATTGATTTGGAGAGAATTTTTTCTCAATAAAATTGATGTTTTTTAGTCTCATGAGCATAATATTTATTTCCACTTATTTAGATCATCTTAAATTCCTCTTCACAAAGTTTGAAGTTCTCAGTATACAGGTCTTTCCCATCATGTGGAAGATCTATCCCTAGGTATCTGATAATATAGCTTCTATTATAAGTGATAGTTCTAAATTTCTACTTGTCTGTTACTATACTACTGATTTTAAGAAAATAGATCTTGAATTCTGTAACCTGTTAGACTCATCAATTCTAGTGTTTAATTCATTGGTTTCATAGTAATGTAATGAAATATAATATTTTCTACTTTGATAGTTGTGTCATCTCTAAGGACAACTTTAAAACTTTCTGATTCTGATGCTTTTTAATTTTTTCCTTACTGCACTGGCAAGTACCTCCAGTACAATGTTGTATGGTGGTGCTTTAGTCACTAAGATGGTGGTTTAGACACTTGTGACCCCCACTAGGCTCCTCTGATCATGGGATTTTCCAGGCAAGAATAGAAATGATGGCAGATATATTTGTCTTGTACATTATATTAGAGGAAAAAAAAACAAAAAACAAAACCTCCCATCTTACATCAGGAAGTACATTGTTAGCATTAGGATTTTTGTAGATGCCTTTATCAGGCCTAGGAAATTCTTTTATTACTAATTTTCTGAGGGTTTTTTTTTTTTTTAATCAGAAATGGACTTTATAATTTTAAAGATTTTTTTAAATTGTTGAGATTTTTGTTTTTTAAAAAAACCTGTAACATTTTAGGTAGTTTTTTTTTTTTTTTTCCCCCACCAGAGAGAAATCTACAAGTTAATGTTTATCTCCGTGCCTGCTAAGTTGCTTCAGTTAGTTGTGTCAGACTCTTCGATCCCATTGACTGTAGCCCACCAGTCTCTTCTGTCCATGGGATTCTCCAAGCAAGGATACTGGAGTGGACTGCCATATCCCCCTGCAGGGAATCTTCCAGCCCAAGGGATGGAACCTGCCTTTCCAGTGGTTCCTGCATTGCAGGCAGACTCTTTACCACTGAGCCACTGGGGAAGCCCCAGTGTTTATCTTCACTGTGTCTGAACTCTAACAAAATCTAATAAAAATCAAAGATACATCCATTATCCTGGAGAATGGCAAAGCAAAAATTTCACCAAAGTTTAAAAGGCAGGGAAAACTTTATTCAAGGCTATTCCAGTAGTGTAAAAAACCAAAACTGAAGTCTGAACTTAGCTTTCCTGAAACAAAAGGGAGGAGAGTTTTTCATCACTGAGGTGAATTGAGTGGAAAAATACTGGAGAATATTATCAGAGAGACTATGATATGTTGAATATGTCTAGCACATTGAATTATTCCTGACGTTTCAACTCTTTTGCTCTGTAATTAGGCCTTCTGATTTTGCTAATTGAGATTGATTGAAGGTAGGCTCCTACCTTCCATGGAGACAGGGAGAAAGGGGATCTATCTTCTTTGATGATTACATTTCAAAGGAATGGCTCTCAGGTCCATGAGAAAGTCAGGCTTGGATCAGAAAACTGGTTCAGTCAGTTCAGTTCAGTTCAGTCACTCTGTCGTGTCCAACTCTTTGTGGCTCCATGAATCAAGCACATCAGGCCTCCCTGTCCATCACCAACTCCCTGAGTTCACTCAAACTCATGTCCATCGAGTTGGTGATGCCATCCAACCATCTCATCCTCTGTTGTCCCCTTCTCCGTCTGTCCCCAATCCCTCCCAGCACCAGGATCTTTTCCAATGAGTCAACTCTTCACATGAAGTGGCCAAAGTATTGGAGTTTCAGCTTCAGCATCAGTCCCTCCAATGAACACACAAGACTGATCTTCTTTAGGATGGACTGGTTAGAGGCTTTTAAAAAGTTTTTTATACATCACAAAAGGACACAGAATTTACAATTATAAAGCTTTCTGAAATAAATGCTCTAAGAAAAGGAAGGTTGGGGGCCTATAGTTTGAAAGAAGCCTGTGTATAGATCATTTAATTTTGTTTACCTTCTCAAAGAACCAACTTTTAGTTTCATTAATCTTTACTGTTGGTTTCCTTCATTAGTTTTTCATTCATTTCTGCTCTGATCTTTATAATTTAAGTAGAGCTGAGGGGAACATTAAGGCCATCTTGATTAAAACTATATATTCCTTGAATAGACTTGTTAAACAATATTCCAGTGTGACATTGGAAGTCATGCTATATTGTTTTTATTATTATTATTTTGGATAAGTTTTAGGTGATAAGTTTTCTTAGCCTCAGGGATTTCAATATCACATAAGGTGGGAGATGATTTCATTAGCCAGGGTAGTGGCAGTCACGGTGGTGACAAGTAGTCGAATTTTTAAAAGTATTTTTAAAATTGAAACAAATTAAAATGTGCTTCATTCTTACATGCTAGTATACACGTTTCAATGCTATTCTCCCAAATCATCCCACCCTCTCCCTTTCCCACAGAGTCCAAAAGTCCATTCTATACATCTGTGTCTCTTTTGCTGTCTCGCATACAGGGTCATCATTGCCATCTTTCTAAATTCCATATATATGTGTCAGTATACTGTATTGGTGTTTTTCTTTCTGGCTTACTTCACTCTGTATAATAGGTTCCAGTTTCATCCATCTCATTAGAACTGATTCAAGTGAATTCTTTTTAATGGCTGAGTAATACTCCATTGTGTATATAAACCACAGCTTTCTTATCCATTCATCTGCTGATGGACATCTAGGTTGTTTCCATGTCCTGGCTATTATAAACAGTGCTGCAATTGAAACGTGTATACTAGCATGTAAGAACAAAGCACCAGCCTATGTTCAATACAGGATGCTTGGGGCTGGTACACAGGGATGATCCAGAGAGAGGATATGGGGTGGGAGGTGGGAGGGGGATTCAGGATTGGGAGCTCGTATACACCCATGGTGGATTCATGTCAATGTATGGCAAAACCAATACGGTTTTGTAAAGTAAAATAAAGTAAAAATAAAATTTAAAAAAATTAAAATGTGAGCTTATAAGACATTGATTGTACAAATGATGAGATATTAGAGAAAGAAAGGAGTCAGTGATTACACCTTTTTTTTTTTTTTTTTTAATCTGGGCAATGAGAAAGTAGGATTTTAATCTATTTTGTTTTTATGGAGTTGGTCATCAGGTTAGCAGTCAAACTATGTCTTATCTCTGTGACTTTTTTCCCTACAATATTTGGTCCCCTGAAATATTCCCTTCACAGTACTTCATATCTAATTCTTAGCCTTTCTTCAAGAACCTGCTCTTATACTGTTTTTTCAATGAAATCATTCCAGTTATCTCCAGCTGGATACAATGATGACAGGACCGTAATGTATATTGTTAGTGTTGTTGCTAAAGGTTTTGGTGGTTATACTCTGTGCTTAGTCTGTATTAAGGCCTTTACATTGTCTAATGTTATCCTTATAATAATGCAATGAGGTGTTATTATTATTTACTTGTTTTTATAAATGGGAAAGCTATGGCTTAAAGATATTGTCACTCCTAGAGATGAGAATGCAAAACCAGAAGTGGTGGCACCAGTATGTTAATTCTGTTTTATAACTCCTGAGGACCAATCTCTTAAACTTCTGGAGTGACTTATTAATTGCAGTTATTGATGAGTGACCGTTTGTTCTGTAGCCCATGTTTGCTTTCCCTGAGGTGATTACATATGTAATTTAATTAATCCTGTGCATCTATCCTTTTTTTCTCCTAGTTACCCTTGTGGTTACTGTTGTTGTACACTATTCAATTCTTTTTGCTTTATAATTCTCTACTGAATCATATTTGAAAGAGATTGCTTATTCCAAATAATGTAGCAAGATTTTCCTGTCAAGTTGTTTATATAAAGCAAGTGGGTTTTAGTAAAGGTTTTATTTACCTGACAATTTTCCTATCCATACACATTGTTCACTGCCTTATTATTTGTTTATTGACTTGTGCTAATACATTTTTATAAGGAGAATAATATACACCGTATTGGAGAATTAGAGGTTGGGAACCTGAACATCATTTGGTACATCCTTTCACCCAAAGGGAAATTTCCTGCATATCCTCCCTGACAAAGCACTGCTCTATTTCTGATTAATCATGGCCGTAAAGGGAAAAACAGAACCCCTCAATGCATTCCATTTTATTATTGAATGAATATATGTTAAGTGTTACCTGCGACAGTTAGTTAAGATCTTCCTCTTTGTAACTTTTCAACCATTGTTTTTTATTTTATTAAATAAAAATAAATTTAAGGTACACACTCTACTACATGCTCAAATGTTTAAAGACATCCTTTGTCTTTCTCTCAGGGTGTCTTTCTTCAGGCTGACTACTCGGTTCCCTCACATACTCTGTGATACCCATCCTTCTCCTTCCCAATTGGCTCTAATTGTTTTTCCCCAGAAAGAGTCAGCAGAAATTTTCATTGCTGTCATACTAATAGCAAATAGGCCAATTTAAAAATGCGACCAGGATAATGACCTAGTTCCTAAATCATTGATCCTTCCATACTGATTCTAATCAGTAGATTATGAATTCATGAGCAGTTGGTTTACTAACATTACTCACTTGTATAGACAATGTCCCTGAAATACTCAAGATGTTTGTGCACATCATAGACTACAGTTTATTTGACAAGCTTCTGTCCTTTATCTTTCTTTATCTTTTGCACAGCTGCTTTGAAATTTACCAGTCTTTTCCTGAATTAGATTTAGTAAAGATCTCTTCTATCCATCTTAAATATTCTTTGTTTCTCTTGATACGGTTTTCTAATTGATGGTATTATCATGAGATGATCTTTAAAATCATCTTTAAAAGGAACTGTAAAGCTTCAACTGGAATTTCTGCTGAATATACAGTAAATTCTCATAATTTGCCATAGTTATATTCTAGAAAGTTAACATAGAGACTGAATGAGTGAATCAGTCAATTCAGTTCAGTCCATGTCCAACTCTTTGCAACCCCATGGACTGCAGCATGCCATGCCTCCCTGTCCATCACAAACTCCTGGAGTTTACTCAAACTCATGCCCATTGAGTCGGTGATACCATCCAACCATCTCATCCTCTATTGTCCCCTTCTCCTGTCTTCAATCTTTTCCAACATCCGAGTCTTTTCAAATGAGTCAGCTCTTTGTATTAGGTGGCCAAAGTATTGGAACTTCAGCTTCAGCATCGGTCTTTCCAATAACATTCAGAACTGATTTCCTTTAGGATGGACTAGCTGGATCTCCTTGCAGTCCAAGGGACTTTCAAGAGTCTTCTCCAACATCACAGTTCAAAAGCATCAATTTTTCAGTGCTCAGCTTTCTTTACAGTCCAACTCTCACATTATACATGACTACCGGAAAAACCACAGCCTTGACTAGATGGACCTTACTGAGCTTTTAGTCCTAGGGGAAATACGGGGTTAGGTTATTGCAAGCCTCCAGTCACGACCTTTTTATCAACCAAAACACAAAATATGTAAGGTAAGTTTGCTTGCTAGCAATGTTGTTGTAAAACAAGCTAGTCTCTTCCTTGTTGAAAAATCTGCTCTTCCACAAAATCCTTCTCCTGAAGAACACTTAGCAGGTATTTTAAACATTCCACATTCTATTTACTTGCAGAATCTGCCATAACTGCTGTGTTACCTTTGCAAATAGCCAAGCCAGTCAGCACTAGCTGTAAAGGGTTTAACATTTTTTCTGATTCTGTGTAATGTGATTTGTAAATGTTTCTGGCTTTCAGCCTCACACTAATGCCATCCATTAATTTTTTTATAAAAATGGGTCATCACCTCATGAATCCACAAGTTGAGCTACTTGTATCTTCCATAGCCTCTTTCTGTATTATAGATGGTGCTTTAGCATGTTCTGAAGTGTTCTTATAGACAAACTGATGCATTTCCTCTTCATTTTTCTGGATGTATCTTCTTGATTCATTAAGATTGAGCTCATAGCCAACAGCACTATAACTTACACATGAATGAAGCTGATCTAATACACACATTTACCCTATAAAGTGTTTCACAGACTTGAACTTAGGAACACTAAGCAACACTTCAGTACTATACTTGGGAGAGTATTTAAATTCTTCAATTAATTTGAATTCTCAAATCACCAAGAAAAAGTACAAAAATTAAAAAATATATATATGGTACTAAATTGACTTGGAAAAGAATGCTTGTTTACAGCATGAGAGCGGAAATAATTCGGAGCTTTGCCTTGTTTGACTTCATTTGGGAACGTGTGTGTCCAGTGACTTTTTTCCTCTGTGTACATGTCCATGAATAAACACATAAGTGCCCAAGAATTGACTTTGAGGTTACAAATAAATTTTGGTGAGTAGGCCAGTCTGTAAATATGGAGTCTACAAATAATGTTTAAAGAATACCAGCCTTTGGAATTTAAAAAATCCATCAGATGTCCAGCATAAAACCATATGCATTGACAGATCAGTGTGCATTTTCATAACATTAAGCTTAAGATTCCTGGGTTATATTGTGTACCTTGTAAACTCAAAAAACAAGCTTTTCTCAGGCTTGCTTTTCTGGTTACTATTATTGTATCCTTTAAAAAAATATTCCATCTTTCATTTTTATTTCTTTAGAACTATATTTTTCTTCTACTGATGGTTGTATTTTCATGTTTTTCTTAATTAGAGGTTTATAACTTTATATACTTTTTATCATCATTTTATGGTAATTATAACAGAGAAGAAAAGTGCATATGTTCAGTCTTCCATTTTTTTTTTTCACCAACAACTCAGAAATTGAGAAGCTAATGTGCTCTTCAAACAGAAAGTAGACAAGTTTGTGGAAGTTGGATGTGGGAAGGTAGTTAAAGCTGCTTGAAACACTTGAAATGTGTGTTCCAGGAAGTGCAGGTAAATCACTTGAGCTGGGGAAGAGACAACTGACATGAGTTATATTTCAGAATCTAGGTTTGGAAAAGGTAGCTGGAAGCTTGCAGAAGTGGAGAAAATGGTTTTAACTTGTTATTTTTTGACACATCCCCTAGGAGCCTGAAAATACTTTTCTTAATAGGAAGATATGATATGAAATTTTAATCAACTTTTTCTAGTCACATACATTGTTTTTTTTTTTTTTTTGTAGAATGAAACCACATATCTGAACTGACATCTTGTATTTGAATAATGCTAATTTTTTTTTTTTTAACAAAACCTATACATCCCATAGAGTCTAGATGAGAAAGACCTCCAAACTGTTAGAGCCCTCAGGTCCATGATTTAATGCTGGCTGAAATGAGGACATAAATTATCCATTGTATCATTATTTTCTCACCAAGAAAAACAAAACAGAATTAAAGCTTGGTACTTTGTCAACTTGTCACCTGGGTAATGGAAGAGGAGGGTGAGCCTGAATAAATGTGATGGGAGGAATACATTCATTTTGGATCTTACTGAGATGTGGTTGTAAGAGAAATTTACACGTGTAATTAATATTCAGGAAAGTATGAGAGCCAAAAAAAGGCCTCAGATAAAAGTAACGGCTTTGAAAATTCAGACAGCAGAAAAGGCCATTAACCATTATGCTCGAAAACAAAATAAGAACCTGCTGCAAACTTTCTTATTTTGGCATGGTAGAACAAATGTACCAGAAAGAGAAAAACCATAAGAAACCGTTTTATTTTGACAGAAATCAAATATGATTTGCTAAAGTCTTATAACACTGAACATGAAACAACAGACTGGTCCCAAATAGGAAAAGGAGTCCATCAAGGCTGTATATTGTCACCCTGCTTATTTAACTTATACGCAGAGTGCATCATGAGAAACGCTGGGCTGGAAGAAGCACAAGCTGGAATCAAGATTGCCAGGAGAAATACAAATAACCTCAGATATGCAGATGGCACCACCCTTATGGCAGAAAGTGAAGAAGAACTAAAGAGCCTCTTGATGAAAGTGAAAGAGGAGAGTGAAAAAGTTGGCTTAAAGCTCAACATTTAGAAAACTAAGATCATGGCGTCTGGTCCTATCACTTTATGGGAAATAGATAGGGAAACAGTGTAAACAGTGTCAGATTTTATTTTTTGGGGCTCCCAAATTACTGCAGATCGTGACTGCAACCATGAAATTAAAAGATGCTTACTCCTTGGAAGGAAAGTTATGATCAACCTAAATAGCATATTGAAAAGCAGAGACATTGCTTTGTCAACAAAGTTCCGTCTAGCCAAGTCTATGGTTTTTCCAGTGGTCATGTATGGATGTGAGAGTTAGACTGTGAAGAAAGCTGAGCACTGTAGAGTTGATGCTTTTGAACTGTCGTGTTGGAGAAGACTCTTGAGAGTCCCTTAGACTGCAAGGAGATCCAACCAGTCCATTCTAAAGGAGATCAGCCCTGGGTGTTCTTTGGAAGGAATGATGCTAAAGCTGAAACTCCAGTACTTTGGCCACCTCATGCGAAGAGTTGACTCATTGGAAAAGACTCTGATGCTGGGAGGGATTAGGGGCAGGAGGAGAAGGGGATGACAGAGGATGAGATGGCCGGATGACATCACTGACTCGATGGACATGAGTTTGAGTGAACTCCGGGAGATGGTGATGGACAGGGAAGCCTCACATGCTGCGATTCATGGAATCACAAAGAGTCGGACATGATGAGTGACTGATGTGGTCTGATCTATAACACTTTTGGAAGCAAAGTTTATTTGCAGAATTTGGAACTATATTCATCTGTATTTATATTGTTAAGTATTTAACCAGTAAGTTTTCCCTAAGATGTTACTTTTATCCTAAATGTATGTTATCCTAGGTCACTTGATTACTGGCATATATATCATCTCACATGTGATTTAGCATGTATAATAACTTGCCTTGAAATTTATGCATAAACATACATAGATTAAAATATATTAATAGATATATAACATACAATACAATAATATGAAGAAAATTCCGAATTCAAAGGAGATGGGATTATATTGTTCTGAAGATGTGATTTTATTTCAGTAGGTTCAGGAAGGGGGAAATTTACTAATTGAAATTAGTATTTAAGCAAAATTTCCAAGAAGACAAATGTATACAAATCCAAGAGTCTTATGATTATATTGGAAGAATTCTGGAGTGGGTTGCCATGCCCCCCTCCAGGGGATCTCCCCAACTCAGGGATCGAACCCAGGCCTCCTGCATTGCAGGTGGGTTCTTTTACTGTCAAAACCACCAAGGAAGTCCAAGAATACTGGAGTGTATTCAGGGGATCTTCCTGACCCAGGAATTGAACTGGAGTTTCCTGCATTTCAGGTGAATTCTTTACCAGGTGAGCTACCAGGGAAGCTCACATAAAGATATATAAAGAGTTGAGGAAACAGCAAAAATAAATTATTTTATAGTTGAATAGGCCATGCTACCTGTATGGAGTTTTGTGAAGAATTTATACACATTCAAAGATTTATTAAGTAGTATATTTTGGCAAATTCTCAATTAACCAAACATATTATTTTGAAAAGGGACTATGGAATGAAGGTAAACACTTAAGATAAATGTGAATAGAAAAAGAAGTGAAAGGGAGGGAAGGTGGGAGGGAGACAGGGAAGGCAGAGACAGAGAAGCAGATGTCAGAGTTTCTAGCAACCAAAAGAGAAAGTTATTTACATTCCTGCCTTTCCATTTTACCATTGCCTTTAGTTTAAGCCTTCAACTTTATGACATTTTTCTCTCTTCAGTAGTCTCATTTCCTTGATTACATTTTTTTCATTGAAAAAAGAGCAGTAGTACCAACTTCAAAATGTATTTTTAGGATTACATGAAGTATTGAATGTGGAAGCACATTAAACAGAAAAATGCAGAGTATTAAATGGCATATTCATATAAAGTCAGAAATTTTTATTTCTTGAAAGTTTGAAATCAGTAAATCAAATTATGTTTATTTTCTTACAAATAAATTATTGTGAAAAATGGCTGATGTTGAAATTGTGTTCATCTCTGTCTCAACTTTGTCACCACATCCTCAGAATATATGACACGAGGCAGCATTATTGCCATCAGGTGGACCTTGTGGATCAAATTTCAGCCTTAAAATTACTCATCTCCTTTACAGGCAATTATGCCTCCCTTCAAAATCACAAACTCTTTGTCAACACTGACCTTTGTAAGTCATAATCAGCATTATAGACACTCATAAAGTGTGTTTGTTTACCAGGGAGAGATGAAGATTCTTATTGAGAACATCAATACACACTTCTTTCTGACTTTCTCAATATATATATATATATTTTACCTTTTTTACATAGTGCAGACTGCAGGGGAAGGTAAAGAGCACTCTATGGGGCTACAGAATGGTTCATTTAAAATCCATTCAACCATATGATGTGCAGTTATGCCCTAGTGAGCTAGGTAGATAAGAATCCTTCTTCTAAATGTTTTTGTACTTTGTTAGGGAGATAGACAGTAAATAAGGGAATAAATAGTACTGACCTCTAAGAATAAAATAAATCACAATGGTAATTAGCAATTGGTAGCCATCTGCTTTGGTTAGGGTGGTCTGGGGATATGTGTGGTGACTTAGATACTTGTAGAAGGACTTTCTGGGGTGGGCAGAGTTGGGGACATTTGACCTGAGGACAGATGGATGAAAAGGATGCAGGGCAGGCATCTGGTAGACAGTGTAACATCTAAAGGCAGAAGGAGATTGGCATATCTGAGTGAAAAAAATCAATTTGGGGATACATGTTTGTTCTTCAGTGCATGTGGATAGGTAATGGGTTAAAATCCTGAAAGAAATATTAGGCTCTTGCCTAAACAGGATAAATTCAGTTGGATAATATAGTAAAATTTATAGGTTAAAGATAGCCACTTTGATTTTTTCTGTTAAATGCATTCTTTACATATATTTAAAGTTTTTCTTGATTTGTTTTACTTTTTTTTTTTTTTACAGTTACTGTGGATGTTACCATTTTTGCAGAACTGTTTTAAAGGATATTTTAATTATCCTGCTCAACTATAAAAAAAAATATTATATTCTTAACTGTTGTGGGTCCAAATCCATAGATGATATCTTCTGGCTATTTATTATCTCCTTTTTGAATAGTCATGAAATTGTTTTGAAAATTAGAAAGGAAGAGCAAATATAAATCACAATGATGGTTTCCTGAATGTCTATGTTAAGCAGGTGATTTTGTGTTTATGTAAATACAAGAAGATTTTTATCTCAGAGGAAGCTATGACCTTTATTGTTTTGACTTTATCTTTTCTGGCCTTAGATTCTACAGCTCTCTTCCAATAGATTCACAGCACTAATACATTAATATATAGATACTGGCTTAGGTGGTAAAGAATGTGCCTGCAATACAGATGATCTGTTTTCGATCACTGGGTTGGGAAGATCCCATGGAGAAGGGACTGGCTACCCACTCCAATATTCTTGCCTGGAGAACTTCATGGACAGAGGAACCTGGTGGGTTACAGTCCATGGGGTAGCATGGAGTTGGACATCACTGAGCGACTAATACTTTCACTTCCACTTTTTGTAGCCTGAAAGCACAAATAATATGTAGAGAAATATATTCTCTATTCGTACGAGGCACAGGAAACCAAGGAGATGCATTGGAATATTTAAACAGGAACCTAAGGGGATGAATGAATCTTCCTGAAATACATACTGCTTTCCAATTTTTCCTTCTGTTGTGGTCAGCATAGCTGTTTTTTTTTTTTTTTTTTTTATTTTGTAGTTGAAAAGGTCTCAGTTTTAGACATACACACACACCACCCACATAGGAATATTGGTATTCAGTGTGCAAAATCACGCATTAAAATTGTAGGTAGTTAAGTCAAAACAGATGGTTGCACAGCATTTATATTTTTGATTAAATTTTATTTTTATTTATTAATGTAGCTGCAAAATTATTTAATGAAGCACATTCACAGAAAGCCAAAGCAGGGAAGATTATGAGCTGGGCTTGTATTACTAAGGCCATAAAATTAACAAGTAAACATAGAAAATATAACTGTCAATTATTTATGGGTTTCTCTTTAGTGTAAATATATTTAAGGCTGTATATCCAGGTAGATTTGGTAGCAGATGGAGTGAAGCAATCCAATTAGAAGCCATAAAAATAGTTCCTCAAGGCTCATATTATTTAGCAAGCATGTCTTAGGGTTTGCAGGCCAACAAGGATAAGTGCAGGATGTCACTCAGAGGGCATGGAGCTGGGAAGGAACATAGGATATTGGAATTTAGGAACAAGTAAAGATTTGGAATAAGAGTTTGTAAGACCAAAGCTAAAGCTTATATAATTACCACTCTCTGGAAGAGAGAAAACTATATGAGTTTGAGGTGTTCAAGGAAAAAAGGAATTATTAATTTTAAATATTTTGATGTACTGGAGTTAGGATGGTGTTTATTGCCTGCTGTAGAAGATGAATCAGCAGCTCAGATGAGGAAAGGGAATTTTGACCTAGCATTCCCTCTGATACTTCTTGTAAGCAAAGGCTGGACCTACTGTCAGAGTGTAGATACCTTGTGGGCCTGAAGGTGTGAATTACATGAAAGGTGAAGGCCATTTCCAAAAGCCAGAAGGCAGTAAAGTGCTAATTTTGATGAAAGAAAAGGTGAGAAAGAGGAAGCCTTGTGTTACATACAGCTATGTCCTGACTAAGAGGCCCATTTCTACCCCTTTCTACTAAACAAGTGTCTCTATCACTTCCTTCTTCCCCTCTGTTTTATAAAAGCAGCTGCTTTCCTTTCATTAGGTTAACTAACACAGAAAAACATTTAAAACACACGTTTGGAATCTTCTATTCTGCTCTTAAAAAAAGAGGCACATATCTCCCCTGCAAATTCTCTTATACATAGTTCATGGTTGTGTTTTTAAAAAAGTGATTAAAATATGGGAGGAAAGGAAAACTCTTTAACATGGTTTTGAAGAAACTCAATATGTCTGTTTTTGTGTATATATATACACACACACATTCTTCAACAACACAGATTTGAACTGTGCAGGTACACTTATACATCCATTTTTTTCAATGGTAAATACTACTTCTTTTTGAAATGTTTTTTTGTATGACTTCAATCTCAATACATTTTCTAAGTTTTCTTTCTATTACTAGGTCTATTCCTTCTGGATCTTATTTGCCATGACTATATCACCTTTCTAATTTAACCATATGAGATTCTCAGAGCTGAAATAGAGGAAAACAACAGAATGGGAAAGACTAGAGATCTCGTCAAGAAAATTAGAGATACCAAGGGAGTATTTCATGCAAAGATGGGCTTGATAAAGGACGGAAATAGTATGGACCTAACAGAAGCAGAAGATATTAACAAGAGGTGGCAAGAATACACAGAACTGTACAAAAAAGATCTTCACGACCAAAATAATCACGATGGTGTGATCACTCACCTAGAACCAGACATCCTGGAATGTGAAGTCAAGTGGGACTTAGGAAGCATCACTATGCACAAAGCTCGTGGGGGTGATAAAATTCCAGTTGAGCTATTTCAAATCCTGGAAGATGATGCTTTGAAAGTGCTGCTCTCAATATGCCAACAAATCTGGAAAACTCAGCAGTGGCCACAGGACTAGAAAAGGTCAGTTTTCATTCCAATCCCAAGGAAAGGCAATGCCAAGGAATGCTCAAACTACTGCATAATTGCACTCATCTCACACGCTAGTAAAGTAATGTTCAAAATTCTCCAAGCCAGGCTTCAGAAATACGTGAACCATGAACTTGCAGATGTACAGCTGGTTTTACAAAAGGCAGAGGAACCAGAGATCAAATTGCCAACATCCACTGGATCATTGAAAAAGCAAGAGAATTCAAGAAAAACATCTACTTCTGCTTTATTGACTATGCCAAAGCCTTTGACTGTCTGGATTACAATAAACTGGAAAATTCTGAAAGAGAAGGGAATACCAGACCACCTAACCTGCCTCTTGAGAAATCTGTATGCAGGTCAGGAAGCAACAGTTAGAACTGGACATGGAACAGCAGACTGGTTCCAAATAGGAAAAGGAGTACATCAAGGCTGTATATTGTCACCCTGTTTATTTAACTTATATGCAGAATACTTCATGAGAAACGCTGGGCTGGAGGAAGCACAAGCTGGAATCAAGATTGCCAGGATGAATATCAATAACCTCAGATATGCAGATGACACCACCCTCATGGCAGAAAGTGAAGAAGAACTAAAGAGCCTCTTGATGAATGTGAAAAAGCAGAGTGAAAAAGTTGGCTTAAAGCTCAACATTAGGAAAACAAAGATCATGGCATCTCGTCCCATCATTTCATGGGAAATAGATAAGAAAGCAGTGGAAACAGTGTCAGCCTTTATGTTTTTGGGCTCCAAAATCACTGCAGATGGCAGTGCAGCCATGAAATTAAAAACGCTTACTCCTTCGAAGGAAAGTTATAACCAACCTAGATAGCATATTAAAAAGCAGAGACATTGCTTTACCAACAAAGGTCCATCGAGTCAAGGCTATGGTTTTTCCAGTGGTCATGTATGGATGTGAGAGTTGGAATATAAAAGAAGCTGAGTTTCGAAGAATTGATGCTTTTGAACTGTGGTGTTGGAAAAGACTCTTGAGAGTCCCTTGGAGTGCAGGGAAATCCAACTAGTGCATCCTAAAGGAGATCAGTCTTGGGTCTTCATTCCTAGGACTGATGTTGAAGCTGAAACTCCAATACTTTGGCCACCTGATGTGAAGAGCTGACTCATTGGAAAAGACCATGATGCTGGGAAAGATTGAGGGCAGGAGGAGAAGGGGATGACAGAGTTTGAGATGGTTGGATGGCATCACCAACTCAACGGACATGGATTTGGGTGAACTCTGAGAGTTGGTGATGGACAGGGAGTCCTAGCGTGCTGCGGTTGATGAGGTCGCCAAGAGTCGGACACGACTGAGTGAATGAACTGAACTGAACCTGTCCTTACTTAGAATGATCTCATTTAGCTTCAGGTCTTTATATACTATGTACTGGTAGCCTTCAAATTTATTTCCATTTTTAGACAAATATATGCTCTCTAAATATGTGTTTTCCTTTGTCTATTTGATACCTTTCTTAGAAAGCTAATTGGTGTTTCAATATGTTCAAAGGTAATTCTTGGTATTATGCCTCAAAAAGAAAATCTTTCCCTCTACTAGATGTCCCCACCTAACTTCACCACACCTAATTCATTTACTTGGCTCCTATCAGTATCTTGGAGGCCTGGCTTGTGAGGCTCGTACCTTTTGTGTCATATGTGGGCTGCCAAGCACACTTTCCCCTCAGTTTGGACTTCCAGACTGAGTTCTCCCATCAATATCTTGAGATTTGTCCTTAACTCTTTTCCCTTCAGACTCATCCAAGGTCGTGTGAGGTTTAGTGAGGTTTAGTTACAGTGAGATTTAGTGAGGTTAATCATCAGTGAGGTTTTGTCACAGTCTCGTCATTGCCTCTGTCACTGCACTAACCTCTAACTCTTCATCTGCTTTCAGTCTTGCTGTTGTTAGGTAGGTAGAATAGGGAAAAGGAGTCCAAAATGGTGGTGGTTAAAAGTCAAAGAAAGGAAAAGCCCACAAAAATAGAAGAAAAGAAGGTCCGAGGACCGGAGTGAGGACCTCAGGTAAAACAAACAACACTCCTGGCTGGCCCAATTTACATAGGACAGGCCCAGGGAGAGATAAACATATAAAAAGAGGAGCCAAAGCTAGCTCTCTCTCTCTCTCCTGAGTGTTGGGGCACTCTTCTCCTCCCGTCTTTGGATTGACATGCCCTCACACCTTGAAGATGGATTTTCCTGCTATCTTCTAAATAAAATAGAGCTGTAACACTGAGCTTTAACACTAATTTGTCTAAGAGCTATAACATGGTCCGTTCGAGACCTGAGAGCTATAACACAGTCTGTCCAAGACCCAAGAGTTGTGACACACCGCAGGGGCTTTAATGTCCATCACTCCAAATCTTTGTAGTGACGAGACAAAGAACCGAGGAACATACACTCCCATGACACTGTTGACAGCCTTTTCTACACACAGCAACACAAGTTATTTTCAGATGTACATCACATCCCATCATTTTCCTGCTCAAAACATTTTAGTAACGTCTCACACTTAATACCCGGTCTAAACTTCTTTTCCAGCCTTACAGGACCTTATGTGAACTGTCCCTTATCTTCCATGGTAATCTGATCCCTGCTCCTCTTTTCCTCTTTCATTATCCCTAGTGCTTTAGGCACTTGCTATTCCTCCAGGCAACATGGCCAGCTCCTCTGTATCTTTCCAAGTTCTACTCAAGCTTCCTAAACACTCTTTCTAAAGATTATTCCAAAGACTTTTCCTCAACAGCCTGTTCGAAAAAGAACAGCTCTGTTCCAATTTCATTCACCCTGTCTCTAATTCTGCTTTACAATCTACATAACACTCACTCTCTGAAATCAAGTCGTTTTGTTCCTCTTCTCATCCAGTGAAAACTCCATGAAGCAGGGTTCTTGTTGCAGGATTGTATCCTAAATGCATGCAGGAGTGTTTACAGCAGATTAACAATTCAGTGCCTACCTGGTTAATAATAAAGTGAATTTGTCTGGGTAATGATGCCAATTTTTGGTTATTTAGATTCCTATTGCAAGGTTGTTTATGACGGACCAACCCAGGATCATTTAGCTTCAGGTAGCAGTTCCTTTTTCCTTCTTCATATTTCTTTTACAATTTACAACCAAGGCTAAAAATGAGGTCTGAGGAAATTGCCAAATTTACTGCAGTATAAGGATGACTCTGCTTACCCATCACAAGAGAATTGACTACTTCTATGAATACTTTTATTTAGCTTGTATTGATATTAGTGTAACTTATTAGTTCTTCCTCTCAATCAAAGTGTACTTTCAGGTTTAGCAACAATTCTAGCTGCTCCTGAAAGATTCAAGGCAGTTTGGGTCCACAGTAGTAAAGAAATCAGCAACAGTTTCATCCATCTCGTTAGAACTGATTCAAATGAATTCTTTTTGATGGCTGAGTAATACTCCATTGTGTATATGTACCACAGCTTTCTTATCCATTCATCTGCTGATGGACATCTAGGTTGTTTCCATGTCCTGGCTATTATAAACAGTGCTGCAATGAACATTGGAGTACATGTGTCTCTATACTATCATGTAAGAATGTAGCACCAGCCTATGTTCGATATAGGATACAGGATGCTCGGGGCTGGTGCTCGGGGATGATCCAGAGAGAGGAAATGGGGTGGGATGTGGGAGAGGGATTCAGGATTGGGATCTCATATACACCCATGGTGGATTCATGTCAATGTATGGCAAAACCAATACGGTATTGTAAAGAAAAATAAAGTAAAAATTAAAAAAAAAAAAAA
>SJYT01062740.1:19072-89852 GCA_006410635.1 Cephalophus harveyi | reverse complement strand
TTGGAGAAGACTCTTGAGAGTCCCTTGGACTGCAAGGAGATCCAACCAGTCCATTCTGAAGGAGATCAGCCCTGGGATTTCTTTGGAAGGAATGATGCTAAAGCTGAAACTCCAGTACTTTGGCCACCTTATGCGAAGACTGACTCATTGGAAAAGACTCTGATGCTGGGAGGGATTGGGGGCAGGAGGAGAAGGGGACGACCGAGGATGAGATGGCTGGATGGCATCACTGACTCAATGGATGTGGGTCTGAGTGACCTCCGGGAGTTTGTGATGGACAGGGAGGCCTGGCGTGCTGTGATTCATGGGGTCGCAAAGAGTCGGACACGACTTAGTGACTGAACTGAACTGAACTAATGTGTTTTGCTCCACTCATATTTAACTGACTAATAGGAGGTGGATAATTGGGTTTACCCAGCACTGGAGTCTGACCAGGGCATAAAGGCTGAAGGGAGAGGGGCAAGGGAGCTGCAAGACATGCAGGTAGAGATTATCAGGGGGATGGACTCTGAGCTGGGGAAGGAGGGAAGTAAAGGCATGGGACCATGACAGACCTCTCTTGACAGGTGGCGTATTTGCATTTCTTGAACGTATTTATTGATTCATTTTCCAAACATCTACTGAGTGCCTCCAAATGTCCATGCACCATTGTAAGCATGGGGATATGATATTGAGCAAGACAGAAAAGTATCCTCGTGTCATTAAGTTACATTCTGATATGTGAAAAACAGATCATAGACATCAAAGAAACAAAGACAAATTAAGAAAACAAGGAACAAGGAAATTAAGGAACAAGCCATATAATGCTCTCAGCTATGCAGAGAATTAAAACTGGGTGATATGATTAATTGGACAACTAATACATTTAGCGTAGTCAAGAAGAGCTTCAGTGATGAAGTGATGTTTAAGGTGAAGTCTGAATGGCATGAACAACCCAGTCCTGTAAATTTCAGAGAGAATAAAGTGAAATGAGCATGGGGAAGGTCATGTGCAAAGGTCCTAATATGGAAAAAGTGAAAGTGAAAGTCACTCAGTCATGTCCAACTCTCTGTAACTCCATGGACTACACAGTCCATGCAATTCTCCACTACCAGAATACTGGAGTGGGTTTCCTTCTCCAAGGGATCTTCCCAACGCAGAGATTGAACCCAGGTCTCCCACATTGCAGGCAGATTCTTTCCCAACGGAGCCACCAGGAAAGCCCTAATATGGGAGCTCACTTAATTTGTGATAAATATAGAAAGGAAGCCAGAGTAGCTGGAGCATGGTAGCTGAAGTGTAAAATGAGATGAGATGGGAGAGGTAATGTAGATCACGTAGAGCTTTGTAAACCAGGATAAAGGTTTAGATTTTATTCTAAGTATACACCTTATGGTATGATCTGGTTTGTGTTAAGGAATGCTCAATCTGTAAGCTGTAGGATGAATTACAGTTCTTCCTTGATGAGGTTATATCCCTATAAACCCACTGCAATTTGAAAATATTTTAAGTAGAAAATACATTTAATACACTTATCCTACGGAACATCATAGCTTAACCTAGCCTACCTTAAACACGATCAGAATACTGACAGTAGCCTTTGGTTGGGCAAAATCATTTAACCCAAACCTGCTTTATAATAAAGTACTAAATAGTTCATTGAACACTTTCATTTTCAAGTTTCACTGAAAGTGAAAACCAGAAAGGCTGTCTGGGTATAGAATGGTACATCGGTTGTTTACCCTCATCATCCTACGGCTGCCTGGGAGCTGTGGTTTGCTGCCACTGCCCAGCATCAGGAAAGAACATCCTACTGTATTGCTAGCCTGGGAAAAGATCAAATTCCAAAATTCAAAGTAAGGTTCCTACTGAATGTATATTACTTGTGCACCAGAGTAAAGTCCAACGACAGTAAGTCAGGGACCATCTGTATACAGCCAGAACAATGGAATAACAGAGCCCAGTCAGAAAAGTTATTGCAATTATACAGGTGAAAAATCATGGCAGTTTGGTGAGTGAGAGAAAACGATATTTAAAATAAGCATTCAATATCTTATACTTTTATAGTGGACAATGCTTTAATCCCTAAAAAGGATTGCATTGCAGTACGTCAGAAAAAGATCATTCAGAGAGATGAGTGAATACTTGACTCCAGCTTTTGAACACTGTCTCTTATTATATTCACCCCCTTGTAGCTATGGATCCTGGAGGCGACCTTGGGAATATTCATTTATAACAAATGGTTCTATTCTACCAAAAGCTTACTTGAATTGCTAATAGGGAATTCACTTACTTGTGTAGAAGGAAGGAAAGTGAAGGGGAGAAAGGAGGGATGAAGTAAGGAAATAAAGGACCAAAAGAGGGAAGGAAAGGACACTGAAAAAATGGCAAGATCCCCATGAATGGAACTTTCATGGAAAGGATACAGTGAATACAGTGTGGAGCTCAGCTTTCATTTGGTAATTGGAGACCTGTGTTTTTAACATTCACCATGTCCTTCTCCAAGGCACATCTGAAAAAGGTAGCATTTCTGTTTCTCTGGAAATGATTAAGCACACACTTGTCCTAATTGTGTCTGCCGGCATGTGGTGGTGAGCAAACCTGCTCTGTCCATCCTCTGTAAACAGTACAGGTACTAATGCTCATGAAACTCACTGCACTGCCTTTGGGATCATGGGATTTCTCCATCCACATTAACCTTTAAGATGAAGGATGGCATTTGCCTTTGCACAAGGTGGGTGAAGGAGAAAGAAAACACCCTAAAGATATGAGAGGCTCCAGCAAGCTGACAATGACATAAATAGCGACTGTGTTTTGGTGTGGAATGAGCTTTGTAGTAATTAACTAGGGCAGTGTGTAAGCTTAAATTGAAAACCACAAATAAGTTCTATAGGATAAAGACACAGATTAGCTCAGTAGATTCCAGTTGAAGTAATGGCAATAGTCTGGGTTGGCGAATATAGCTTTAAACATGTCCCAGTAGGACAGGCAACCTAGCAACACAGGTCCCAATATCCAGCTGCATCATTTCAAAGAGCGATCTGGGAGGGAATAGACAGATATTTGAACCTAGGGACTAATCTTTACATAATTTAAATGTGCTGCAGACAGCCACACCTGTGCAATTGGCAATTTCTGTTCACAGCTCCATTTTTAGTAATCAAAAATTAACTCTAACCTCAGCAAGATGTGGTTGGTATACAGCAATTTTATTTCCCATGCCTGTAGCATGGCTTTGAAAAATCCCTGCACTTTGGCCTCAGTTGCTCAGAAGTTACAGAAAGAGTAACCTTTATAAAAAAGATTAAATTGGAGAAAGAATTGCCCTCAGACTTAGATGTATCTCATTTATATATAGGATTTTAGAGAAGCTCATAAGAATGGCTCATGGCAGCTTATCATTGAAATTTTCTAGAGAGGGTGTATTTTGATGGCATAAAGTAGGACTACAAGTTATTCATTAAGTAAAATTGTAATCCTGGTAAATTAAGTAAATCTCTATGCATAATATTTGTTTCAGAAACTTAATGCCGGTTAGGGTGCCTCCCTGAAATGGTAACCAGAGTTGTGATGCTTTACCTAGTGCTTCATCACATGACTCTCTATGAACTACAGCATTCATTTTAGAGTTGCTGATGCCAAGTAGAAAAACATGAGCTGAGAAATGTTATTGGGATGTGCTGTGATGTGATTAAAGCAGGCTGGACTGAGGGGTATTCTGGAACCAAATTAAAATGGCACTAGTGGAGGCAGGTCTGTGCTGGAAAAATGAAAGCAGAACGTTCTTCCTTTTCAATGCAAGAAGCTGCAGGGGAAAAGGAGAAAGAGCTGTGCCAGCATCTTGCCAACGAGAATGATTTTTCAGTACCGATATCTTCAGCAAACATAAATGCCACCTTCAGCTAATTCATTGCCAACCTGCCTTGATATCATCTTAAGTGATAAGCTGCTAGATCAGTCTGTGAATGAGAAAGAGCCCTGAGAACAGAATTCTAGTCCCTTTAATTCAATTCTGCCATTTGGGGGCTACAATTTAGTAAATCCATGTGTCCCAGCACAGAATAGAATATAGTGAGAGCACATTTCAAAGCACTGATCATTATGTAATTTTTTCTGAATCCTCTGCAAGATTCAGCACATGAATACATAGTATATAACTAGCCCTCCATGCTAGATGATTGATCCAAAAATTATGACCTCAAGTTTGGGAAGGCAGATACTATACCCTAAATATACACACTACCACCACTCTGTACTAGAGATAAGGTTTGTCTTGTTATATGTCTAGACTTTTTAAAGTAGTAGAGAAAATAGTAATAATGCTCATTCAATTTATGTGTGTCATTTTATAGTTGTCACATTGTTATTAGTGCAAAAAGTTAAGGAAGTAGCTTTTTTAAACTGTTAAAAAACTATTATTTGACTCAACAATGAAGTTTCTCATGTCCTTGATGAAAGAATAAATTTATGACACATATTTTTATTGTTTTACTTTCATATTTCTCTTTTATGCAAAGAAAAGTTTTGTGTTGAAATTGTCTTTGGTCATCAGTGGTAACCATAGATTATCTACAGATAAAATAATTTTTAAAAAATCAACAAAAAATATTCTATGAGAATCAATTGGTTTTATGGAATTTGCAATAAAGAGTATTGTTTATATTACTATTATTTGCAAATGTGTGCTATACATTCTATATATCAATAAATTCATAGTAAGCACTCACGTGCGTGTGTGTGTGTGTGTGTGTGTGTGTAGAGTCAACTGTTAGACACTTACCACAAACCCACTGAGGACTGAGGAAAAGGCAGATAGGACTAAAAGTAAATCCACAAAAACAAAGAAAATGAAGCCTGAATTGGCCAAATTTCCATATTTAAAATATAGAGGAACAGATGGAGATCCGGGTCACAGAAAATCAAAAAAATTGAAAGAATTAACAGAGGCTGGTCAAAGCAGGTAGAGCTGACAAGTGGTCTCTATTTCTGAGAACATGTACAATTTTTGTTTATACTTTACTCATGAGATCTAGCAACTAAAAGATTAATATTAATATCTAGTAAATAAAGGATTAATATCTAGTAACTAAAGTATTAAAAGTAATCACATATATCAGATACTATACTAAGCACGTTCCATAGGGCATCCACTATGCCCATAATAACCCAAGAAGTCAATATGGTCATCCCCATTTGTTCAGATGGAATACGGAGCATCAATATAACAGGAGGCAACTTGTTCAAGGATACAAGATACTAAGTCTCTCTCTACTACCCAATCTCTCAAACTCTGTGTTGGTAGTACTTACTTCCACTGGAAAAAATATCTCCTTCATTTGAGTCAAATAGTCCAGAATTTTAATCTACCTTTCTAGCCCTTTTCCACCAAAAATGACTCTTCAACAAGCTGTATTTTTGTCCATTTCACTTAACTTTCAATGTATTTATCTTGTTTTCTGTCTGCCTTTTTCAAGTACCATTCTTCTGAATAGCTTGTCTTCACAAATCTCAGTTCTAATTCTACCCAACTTTAGAGTTCGACTTAAATGCAGTCTGATCTGTGGATTCCTTGATTTTCCTGGCTTGAAAAAAAAAATCCTCTACTCTACTCACTTAAAACACTTTATCTGTATCTCTCTTTTAGTACTTAACCACTTTGCACATTGAATTAGGCAGCCTTGCCCAGATCAATTCAGTTCAGTCCCTCAGTCGTGTCCGACTCTTTGCGACCCCATGAATCACAGCACGCCAGGCCTCCCTGTCCATCACCAACTCCCGGAGCTCACATGATCTTCATTGCCCGGATAGAATCTAGAACACTCTAGAACACTCCACTCTCTTGGTCCTACCATGACAATCTCTCTTAGCATTAAACATTCTTCAGCTTGACTTTCCCCAATGTTACTTCCATTCATTTACCCTAGAAACCAGTTTCCCCAAATACCAATTAACATTACATGACTCTAGTGTTTTAAAAGCACCGCAATTTAGTGAATACTGGAATGTATTTTCCCTCCTTGACCACGAAGCCAGGGACACAAGATCAGATTTTATCTTTGTAACATTCAGTGTGACTTACCCATTGTTTTGTGGGTAGGAATAGAGAAATATATTGGTTGAATGAATGAAAAAGAATAAATAGCTTTATACTTGTGTAAAAAGGAATTAAGTACACAGAGTACAAACTCTGGATGACCTTCCATAAAGCTTGCTTTTGGAAACTCTCATTTGTAAGTATCTAACTGGGCAGCATCTCTACCACAAAGTGAGGCCAAAGAACAGTTTAAGCAGGAGTTGACAGAGGACATCTCAAGGCATGCGATTGAGTCTTCCTCAGTTTACTTTACAAGTAACGGGACAAAGCAGTGAAGATTTAGGAAACATATCAATCTGGCCTCCCATTACCCAAAAGTGTCTCCTGCACTGACTTGCCAGAAGGCCAAAATTTTTATAGAAGTTCTGTGTTTAGGTTTAGGCCCCTTCCCCATGGTTCTTAATTGAAAACTTCCTGGTAGGAGTTTGTCATGTATAGCTAACAATTTTATCCTATGGTCCTCTTTTTCCAGGTTGGAAAGAGAGGACCACAGGAGAAAATGTGTGCTTTCCATGTAAAGGCTCCTGGGGTCAGGAGATGAGGGAGCATTCAGAAAAGGTCATCAAAGGACCATCTCATTTAATGTCACAAGTTTCCCAAATGCATATGTGATACATGGGTGTGTATTTGTGTGGATCTATATGTATTAATCCGGGGCTTCCCTGGTGGCTCAGAGGTTAAAGCATCTGCCTCCAATGTGGGAGACCTGGGTTCGATCCCTGGGTCGGGAAGATCCCCTGGAGAAGGAAATGGCAATCCACTCCAGTATTCTTGCCTGGAGAATCCCATGGACGGAGAAGCCTAGTAGGTTACAGTCCTCGGGGTCGCAAAGAGTCGGACACGACTAAGCGAGTTCACCTCACCTCATATGTATTAATACAAGGATTTTCTCCTCTTGAAAGCTATTTTTTCAGCCACCAATAACCATAAAAACATTGAACATTGAAAAATTAGGCTGAAAATTAATAACAATATTATTTTCCCCTTACCTTGACCCAGAGGTACTTTGGCTTCTGACTCACATAGGTTTGCAATGCTTTCAGAAACTTTATATACCTTCCCCTGTTAGAGGCTTTTTGGAATAAAGTGATATGAGTCTGTGGTTAACAGGGACTTCTGAAAGTAGTGGCCCAAGGATCGTGGCTGAGGATGAAATCTGTGGATACAGTGTACCCAAGCTCTGTAGAGTCTAGTAGAAGCAATGGAAAGATGTATCTTCATTACCAACTACAGGCTACCTGCCATGTTCCCTGAAAAATGATCAACTCTGTTACCGCCTAACAACAAATCACTGATTCATGCTTCTCCCCTGCCCACCCACCTGGGGCCCCATTTCTCCTGCCTAGCGTCCACACACAGTCTGCCCCATCATGATTTATGGCTCAGAAAGAAGAGGACTGCTGGATGAGATGTCTATAAGAGCAGATGGGAACCTAGACAAACCATCAAAGAGAAGAAAGGAGAAGGAGTAAACAGGAAAAGAAAAATAGAACAACTATTAAATAATTCAGGACAGCTGCCCAAAAGGAAAACAGACACTGAATGGGAATAGAGTAAACAAATAGATCAAGGTATACGAAAAAAAGGAAAAAGCAGAGTGGAAAGAAGGAGATGAAAGCACCCACCCAAGGGAAAAAAAGCAAAATGGCATTGCTGGTTCCTGGCAGGAATATTAATAACTGGATAAAGAACAGAAAAAAAAATAGCTGATAATCTCCACACCCTCTGAAGAGGCCTTTGGCTTCTGATTCACATAGGCTTGCAACGCTTTCAGAAACTCTATATACATTGCCCTGTTAGAGGCTTTTTGGAATAAAGTGACATGAGTGAGTAGTTAACACAGACTTTTGAAAGTAGTGGTCCAAGGATCATAGCTGAGGATGAAAAGAAAGGCATTTTAACTTCATTCTAAAATGGAGATGCCACGTGTTCTGACATGAGCAGTGAGGCCTAATTCAGCTAAACATTTTAATCTGGCCAGAACTGAGGAAGCACGGTTCATCCTATGCTGTGGATGTTGTTCCCATCAGGGCAATTTTGTTTTCCAACTGTTAGTGAAAATTTTCCTTGAGTAACAAATAACAATAGATACAAGAGTCAGTGGGAATGCTTGACAAGCATTCCTCACATGACAATGCTTTCCTCACTTGACAAGGGGAAATCTATCCAGAAAAAAATGTCCTGTGATGGTACTGACAAGCCATTGGGAGAGCAAACATTTGCTCAGATGTTTATTGAGCACATTGCTACATGCCAGTCCCCTTCCTCCTCCGAGTGAGTGAAGCAGGAATCTGGGGTGGTGCCAGGTAATCTGCTGAGGACACTCTGGGGCTTCATCTTAGCAAATGCTCTGGGGACACAATCTTCTGACCATTTTTCCAGAAACAATCTGAGGGGAGCATTTTTCAACCTTCCCCCACTCCCCACCACCCAATTATCACTCACTGAGAAGCCTTTCAAGACAATTTTTTTTTTTTTTTTTTCCTGGCCATACCTACCCCATTGAAAACGGAATACCACCTTATATCTGTTTTTGCACCATGGCCCTTCAGAGGGCCACAAACCACTTTAATGTACAAATTTCCAAGAACCAATATCCTCCCCCTTAGGGGGTCATTTTGCCCCTATTAAGATATCACCTATGTTCTAGGGGTTCAGCAACAGACCCCATAGATTCAACAAATAATCACTGAGCTAGACCCTGGTAGCACCGTGTACATAAATGAGTAATACACTGTTCTTCTCCAGCACTCAGTGGTGACAGAGGTCGTCAAGCATAATATGGGAGGCTACGGGACAGATGAGAGGGCTTCCCAACATAGCTCAGTTGGTAAAGAATCCGCCTGTGATGCAGGAGACCCGGGATCGATTCCTGGGTTGGGAAAACTCGCTGGAGAAGGGCTAGGCTACCCAATCCAGTATTCTTGGGCTTCCCTTGTGGCTCAGCTGGTAATGAACCCACCTGCAATGTGGGAGACCTGGGTTTGATCCCTGGGTTGGGAAGATTCCCTGGAGAAGGGAAAGGCTATCCACTCCAGTATTCTGGCCTGGAGAATTCCATAGACTAAGTTCATGGGGTCACAAAGAGTCAGACACGACTGAGCGACTTTCACCTTCACTTTTCATGGGACAGAGTCCAACAAAGGACACCCTTATTCCATGGAGGAAAGTGGTCAGTCCAGAGAGAAGATGAGGCAGACATCCTAGGGAAGACATGTGTGCTAGTTTATGAAGCTGAAAGAAGTTAACCAGAGAAAGGTGGATGGTTAAACCAATCTTAGGAAAATGTGGTTTTGGGACTGGTTCTAGAGTTATGCCTGGAATTTGGACAACAGCCATTTGAGATTTGTGTGAGACAGACAAAACAAGGAAAAGTCTCTCTCTTTACAAATATAATTTTTGGCTTATGTATACAGCGAGTGTACAATCTAAGAAACTTTAAAAATTTTATTTTTACAAGTGGAAAAATGAGGCAGGTGTATGTATGTGTATGTGTGTGTGTGTGTATGTGCAAGCACATGTGTGTGTCTACCAATTCTGCACATCACTAAATATCTAGCAAGCAACACATGTGTGTGAGATTTCAGATTTATTAGCTTATTTTTAGGAGCTATATCAATGCAGATACCACCCCAATTCCAAGTGTGTTAAGTCCATAGAGTTTCTTATCCTTTGACTCCATCTATCCATTGCAAGGCCACTCAAGAAGCAAAATGCCCTGGATGTGGCATGGCTTCCTTTCTTACTGATTTGCAAAAGAGAGGGAGTTTCCAGGATGATGAGTGTCACAATACAAGTTCATTGGTATAAGGAAGCTCTTACTTGTCTGTTTCAGTCAATCAGGGCTGAGCTGAAAGATTACATGGACCTCTAGGTCTGATTTTCCTCACAACAAAATGCTCTACTCATGGTTCACATCTCAACAGCATGTAAGTGAACATTAAAAACTTACCCTGCCCTACAAAGTCTCTACTTAGAGAATACTTGTGTTTTTTGTTGTTGTTGTTTAAAGAAAGAGCAATTGTTGGCTGAGAGGGTGCCAGGTGCCTAGCAAGTTACTGTGGACGGTTACAGAATGTAAGACATAAAGATATTAGGATCCTATTTCCTAGTTGGACACGTGCTTCAAAACATAAGAACATGAGAAAATGCACACAGGTCAGCACTCACCAAAATGTTCAGAGGATTTACCTGAGTAGAATAGAAAAGTCCCTTAATTAAGTATGTTTAAGAGCACTGGGGTAAACAAAAATCAACAACCTTTTTGAGTTCTTCATGCAGTCTTCAAAATGTGAATGTGAATCGTTGAGCCATGAATCCCTAAAGTGGGAGGGTCATATAAGTATGAGCTAACCTGGGATCCTTATTAGAAGAAGAGGAGAGAATGGCCATACGTCAGATTAACAGACACAAAGCAGAACTATCTCAGGCATCCTGGGCTGTATGGCCACCCTACGGGAACAGTCAATAGAATGTCAGTGTTTGTCAGACTCAATCCAATGTAACTTATTGTTGCTGATGTTAAGCTAAACTTCCATAAAGGAGCTGTTGAGAATAATACTTGTACAACAGGAGATGCGGTGGTGCAGGGGAAGGGGCATGGTTATTATAGGCAGACAGACTTGGGCTCATTACCCAGCTCTACCGGATACTAAGAAATACTAGAGCACGGGTTCTTAAAGTGTGACCATAAGACTAGCAGAGTTAGCATCATCTGGAAACTTATTGATGTGAATTCGTGCCCCAGACCTTCTGAACCAGAAATCCTGGGGACAGAAAATAGCATTCATGCAATCTGTGCCTCACAAAGCTCCCAGGTGATTCTGAAGTACAATGAACCAGGTACTTTATGTGACCTCCTGGAGCCTTGGGTTACCTATTTAAGAAATGGTGCTAATAACCTGCCTTATAGATGACCCATGGCTTGCAGCAGGTGTGGGTACATTAAAATGTTTGCTACCTGTATTAGTCTATCGGTCCTTTTGGAGTTACAGATGGCACACTCAAAATATCAAATTAAAAACAGTTCAGTGAAGACATATATGAGGGCAAGGTTGACAAACCCCACTTCCAAGACTAGCCCAATCCTCTGCACTGTCCAATACAGGGCAGGTGGAATGCAGGTTGGAGAGATACCCACTGTACACATTATTCTTATATTATGGGACCTATGACTATTATAACTCTCTGATTATGTATTCCCTTCATCAGATCCTAAATTCCTTAAGGGCAGAGACTATGTCATCCAAATTTATTTTTCTACCCCCAGCACATAGGTGGTCCTCAATATATGTCTGAATAAAGGATCACATGGGTTTTATTTAAAAAAAAAAAAAAAAGCTTCTGAATTGTCTTGACACATCAGAAAAGAGAAAGAAGAGAACTGACAATGAGATAATAACTCTTTTTGCCACATACCAGCCCACAGGATTTGTCACCAGCCTAGAGCAAATTGTTCCAGTTCCTTGCTTAGATTTCTGCATCTCTTAAAACAAAGGCATAATGTATGAGGCTAAAGATGGAGTCCCAGCAGCACATCTTTTCTGGATATTGCTATTTCAAGCTTCCTTCTGCTGGGTGCACAGCTCCACTGCAACGTATGTATGTATCATCATAAACAAACTTTGTACTGGTTTGGGTTAGTTTGATAATCATTGTCTTTTAGGCAGGTCATGGAAAGATGGGAAAGTACATGGTTTCCTATAATTCACTGAGCAAATTATCCCTTAATTTACAGTTGAGTACATTGAGGCTCAGAGAAATCATTAGATGGTCCAGAGCAACTTTGCATTTGAGGGTACATTATAATTCAGAAAAGAGTAGGACTCCCCTGGCCTACTTAGGCAGAATGCTTTAACTAGGCTCTCTCATCTCTCCACATTATGCTGCAGTCTGAACACAGGTAGAGCTGTGGTCAGCTAAAGAAATTACCTGCATTCCATCTACTGGTTCTGCCTCATAAAAAACCCATTTATGTTCAGTGTCTAGTTTTGACCCAGTGGGTTCCTCAGAAGCCCCAGATTTTTCTTCAGTATGATATTCCTTTCTTTCCCTGAAATTCCTTTTCTGATCTAACTTTCAACTCCTCTGTATTTAATGAGCAATGCCCAGCATATGTTCAGGAAATATTAATATTTAATGTAAATTCTACACTTGATCTTAGCCAAAAGGCCAAGAAGCTATTGGGCTTCCCTGATAGCTCAGTTGGTAAAGAATCCGCCTGCAGTGTGGGAGACCTGGGTTTGATCCTTGGGTTGGGAAGATCTCCAGGAGAAGGAAAAGGTTACCTACTCCATTGAGTAGAGAATTTCATGGACTGTATAGTCCATGGGGCTGCAAAGAGTTGGACCCAACTGAGCAACTTCACTCAGTGCCAATTCAATCTGCTGCTGCTGCTGCTGCTAAGTCACTTCAGATGTGTCCGACTCTGTGCGACCCCATAGACGGCAGCCCACCAGGCTCCCCTGTCCCTGGGATTCTCCAGGAAAGAACACTGGAGTGGGTTGCCATTGCCAATTCTATCTAGTCCCTGCTTAAACTCCTATTTGGTTCTGTCTGGATGTCTCAACCCTACTGATCATTGTTTTAGTTCTCTGGCTCCCTCTAGGTTACTTATTTCCCCCCAATATTTTTAGAGTATTACCTAAAGACTTCATATAATCTCAAGAATCTGCTCCCTAGTTGATTAATCATTCCTATTTGTCATAAATCACACTCCCAGTGGTCTACAAGCCAATTAATTTTCTGCAGTCCCCTCTGCCTCCAGTCACCCTCACCTTCCTGGAAGTATTTACTCAGAGCCTGGCATCATTTAGGATACCATGTCCAAGCTCTCACGTACATTCATCAATGGGACCGCTAATATTAATATTGTTAACTTCAACAGCCATTTTCCTCTCATCTTAATCAGCCTCTTAAGAGCATTTGACACAGTTGATTCCTTTGCCTTCAAAAAACACACACTGTGTTCCTATGGTTTTATTCTGGTTTTCTTCCAATCTCACTGTCCTTTGCTATTTTTTTCTCTTCTACCTGATGCTACCTGATGTCTACATGCTGGGGCATTCCAGAGCTCTGCTCCATCTGAACTCTTTTCTCTCCCTGGGCGACAGGGCTTAAATTTAAGATTTTACAGTAGGAAACGTTCAAGTGATGTCAGGTTCCAAACAGATGTGAGTATGGATATTATTAAGATTAAGTAGATTAAGAAACCAAGAATCTGGGGCTTCCCTGGTAGCTCAGTGGTAAAGAATCTGCCTGCCAATGCAGGAGAGATGGGTTCAGTCAATGATCCAGGAAGATCCCACAAACCATGGAGAAACTAAGCCTGTGTGCCACAATTACTGAGCCTGTGCCCCAGCGTCTGGGCGCGCCAACTACTGAGCCTGTGTACTGCAGCAACTGAAGCCCACTCGCCCTAGAGCCCGTGCTCTGAAATAAGAGAAACCACCACGATGAGAAGCCATGCATCAAACCCAGATAATAACCCCTGCTTGTTACAACTAGAGAAAAGCTTGTGCAGCAATGAAGACTCAGCATTGTCATGAATAAATAAATAAAATAAAATTATTTTTAAAAAGAAACCAAGAATCCAAGGTTCAGGGACAGATGCCACATGGACCTTGAAATCACTCAAAAACATGGTAGACAAGGGGGTAAGAGAGCAGCTGCAAGCCAGGCTCCCGATGAATTTGAAGGTAACACTGGAGGATGGATGAGACAGCCTGATAGTAGGAACCAAAAGAGGCCTTGGGATCCGAAAAGTGTCCTTGGGACCTGAAGACTGTAATGATCTCACCTCTTAACTCGAACAACTTCAGTCACTGCTGACTTGTCTCCTCTGGACCACTCACAGAAAATTGCTGAATATATAACACATTTATGACTGTAATTTTAAAAATATGTCAACAGACATGGCCTTGTACTGTTCTCTTTGACCATATTGTAAGCTCTGGGCCCCAGGAGGGAAAACACTGGATCAAATACCCTGTGAGTGTTGCTCATTCATACAACGTCACAGAAATCATAGACTAGCATCTGACACAGGCCTGGATAAGAAGGCCTCAATAAACGGAAACACGGCTTGTGGGGGCAGTGTCATCTTTTTCCTCAGGGCTGTCTAAGTTTTGGAGCCTATGAAGTTCTCGGTACCTTTTTTCCCGTAAGTGACAATCATGCCATCTAGGCAGACCTAGTGCAGCCATCGACTCAGGCTCATGGAGAGAGGCTGAGGGCTCAAGAGTGCTGCCATTTCCCCTTTTCTATGAGTCTGGTCTCGGGTATCTTGTGCACAGAATCATCTGGGCCAGGAAAGACTTCTCAGATGTTTGTCCCTATGCTCAGGAAAGTGGTAAGGTTATTCCAATATTCACAGGGGAATCGTTTGCGTAAAGAGGGAAAGACATCATGCTCATCACCCCAGGGGCTGGAGAATCCAGGTCTACCACCTTTGACCCAGGACTGTAGCTGATTTTTACAAATTAGATCAATCCAAGTAGTACCTAAAAAAGCTTCTCCATCCTTCATCTTCATCTTCTTCTACCATGTTTCCATTTGCCAAATCACATTGGATAATTTCTTTGGAATGACCTCACTCATTAATTAAAAAACATGTACGGCATCTGCATTTGCCATTCATTGTGCTAGGTAGAGACAACAGAGATGAATCAAACTTATGAATCCCCTGTTTTTAAGATGCTCATGATTTAGTGTGTTGGGGGGCAAGGGTTCTGAAGTCAGCAGCCTGAGAGAGAAGTGAGTACTATAGTTGGTAAACACATAGGGATTTAGAGGCATGCAAGGGAAGAACCCTTTTGCAGAATGGGAGGCAGTAAAAGCTGCACACACAACATGAGCCCTATGCTGAGTGTTGTGAAACGAGTAGGTCATCACTAAAAATCCGGGGTTCCAAGCAGAGCCTGTGCCTAAGATAAAACTGAGTATGGAGCACTGTGAGAATTGCCTCAATATGGCAGATTTTCCCACTCTCATTTACATGTGGGTGTTCTGGACACGAACATTGGAAAACCAATGTCATTGGTATCAATTGAGAATTTTTTCAAGATGGTCAGAGGCATAATTTCAGTAAGTGAAATTAAGGATCATGGCTAGAAAAGGCCACTGATGGGTTAAAAAAAACACTGTGGAAAGGCAATGAAAGAAATTCCACTTCTGGACTTACAGTCAACAGTAATAAAAGCAATAATTAAAAAAAAAAATACATCTGCACCCCATGTTCATAGCAGCATTATTAACAATAGCCAAGACAGGGAAACAACCATGTATCCATCAATGGACAAATAGGTAAAGGAGTTATGGTGTCTGTGTATACATATACACACATATATGTATGTATGTATGCATATGTGTGTGTATACACACAAACACAGACATGCATGATGGAATATAATACAGCCATGTAAAATGGGAGATTCTACCATTTGTAACAACATAGATGAACATTGAAGACATTATGCTAAGTGGGAGGGGAAATTGGAGGAAGGTGGCCGGAAAGTACAAATTAAAAATAAATAAGTACTAGGGATATAACGTACAACTTGATGACTACAGCTATCACTGCTGTATGATAGCAAGATAGGAAAGTTGTTAAAAAAGGAAACCCTAAGAGTTCCCGGGGTGGGGGATTACTTTTTTAACAACTTTCATGACCCAGATAATCACGATGGTGTAATCACTCACCTAGAGCCAGACATCCTGGAATGTGAAGTCAAGGGGGCCTTAGGAAGCATCACTACCAACAAAGCTAGTAGAGGTGATGGAAGTCCAGTTGAGCTATTTCAAACCCTGAAAGATGATGCTGAGTGAGATTTGGACTATAAAGAAAGCTGAGCACCGAAGAATTGATGCTTTTGAACTGTGGTGTTGGAGAAGACTTTTGAGAGTCCCTTGGAGAGCAAGGAGATCCAACCAGTCCATCCTAAAGGAGATCAGTCCTGGGTTTTCATTAGAAGGACTGATGTTGAAGCTGAAACTCCAATACTTTGGCCACCTGATGCGAAGAGCTGACTCATTTGAAAAGACCCTGATGCTGGGAAAGATTGAGGGCAGGAGGAGAAGGGGATGACAGAGGATGAGATGATTGGATGGCATCACCAACTCTATGGACATGAGTTTGAGTGAACTCCGGGAGTTGTTGATGGACAGAGAGGCCTGGCATGCTGTGGTTCATGGGGTCGCAAAAGTCGGACATGATTGAGTGACTGGATTGAACTGAACTGAAGACTTCTCATTCTAAGGAGAAAATTTCTGTTTTATTCTTTACCTCTTTCTTTTCCTTTTACTGTATCTATATGAGAAGATGGATGTTAGCTGAATCAATTGTGGTAATCATATACATATGTGTATGTGCATATATATAAATCAAACCATCAGGCTGTGTGCTTTAAACTTATACAATGAAATATGTCAATGACTTCTCAGTAAAACTGAGGGGAAAAGTCAGTGGAGTTTTTGAGGATTCTGCAATTTATTAGGACTCACATAAAGCTCTGACAGAGAAAACAAAGACTCCTCTCTTCTTCCTATTTCTTCCAGCCAAGTTAGAGACAATGGAGAGTGAAATAGTACTTTTATATTCTCTGGTGATTTTGTCTGTGCATATTTGATAAATTTCTAGAGGTAAAGTCACAGCAGCAGCCCATACCAGGCAATAAAAGACACAGTTCAACAAACACATGCTGTGTTTGACAAACTCCTTCATTCCAGGCACAGTTCTAGACACTGTTGATACAGAAACAAGTAAGACATATCATGAGCTCTCTGAGCAGATGACTCATCTTTTCAGTTCACATGCACCATCACAGCTGCCATCCCCAGGGAGAGTGGCCCAGGACTGCAGGCGGGAAGATATTAACAGCCACTTGAGCCGAGTCTTATAAAGCTAGCTATACTCCCTGGGCACTCTAGGCCCTGAAGCTTCATTATTAAAGAACATAAGACCAAGCTCAGCTCCTAATTGTATAGGCCTAAGAAAATTAATAGAATTAGTTCTAAAACTCCTTGCATTTCCTTAGCTGCCTGTTACACTGTATCCCATATCACTGAGATCATGGATGCTACTTTCTAAGTCTAAGTGACACAAACACATCTCCTTCCCATTCCTGGCCCCCAACTAGCACATTAGTGCATTTGGAATTTATGACTGCATTTCTATTAGTTCCCAACAGTATTCATCAGATTAAAGCTGCATCAGAAATTAGATTTTTTTTTGCTTTTGCCCCAGAAGAGTGTAATAAAAAAATAATCCAATAAATCCGGTAAATTAGCAATAAGATCTCAGACTTTGGGGTGTATGTGCAACTCTGCTGTTGGGGAAGAAATGTCAAAATATCTACAGTTGACCCAATCAGATTACACATTCCCATTTACAAGCAGGAAGGATGAAAGATGATTCCTCCCTCTAAATTGAACCAAGTTCACCACAGGAACGAACAAGTCTCAGGAATGGAGAATATCATTGTTTTATTTCATAGGCAGCAACCATAATCTTATGTAAGAGAACATTTTCAAAGGTCTCTTCTTAATTTTCACTCAGAAGTTGGAAACTTGGGCAGATGTGGGTTTTGGGCCATTTCCCCTCCTAGACTCATTGATTGTAGTATTGGACTAGAATTGAAAAAAATCACCTTGTCGTGATTTACTGTCCCTTGACTGTAATAAAAGGAATATTAATTCCAAGTTCACAAGAAACACTTATAAAGGGAAAGTATGGATGCTACTCACTGAAAAGTTTATGAGCATACAGGCTGCTAAGATCTACTTTGAAAGGAGAGATGGATTACACGGGGTGGGCTTCCTGTTTGGGGGCTAGAATAATATAAGTTGTGAGTAATTAACTTTCCTGTCTTCATCACCCATCTTCTCTAAAATATCTCTCTTCCCAAACAGTGGCTCATAACCTCTGTCTACAATGACTGCCAGACTTAAAAACCAAAGCCAAATAAATAAAACACTTTGTCCCCTAAATCTTCCATATCAAAATATACAGCCTCAGATATACAGGGTGAGTGTGGATCCCTTGTGCTTTTGTTTGGAATCTCACCCTGGCACTCAGCATTCATACAGCCTGTACCATATGCTCCCAGATTCCAAGCTAGATGTTCAGTGTAAAAGGCATAGTCTCTGCTCTGAGGAACTCATCAGCAGATCCCCCCTTGCCTCAGTGAAAAGAAGTTTGCAGATACTCTGTTCTCCACCTGCAATGTATTCCTTCATCTTATTTCCACTTATTCTAAATCTACTGAATATTCATTGGAAGGACTGATGCTGAAGCTGAAACTCCAATACTTTGGCCACCTGATGCAAAGAGCTGACTCACTGGAAAAGAACTTGATGCTGGGAAAGATTGAAGGCAGGAGAAAAAGGGGGAGACAGAGGATAAGATAGTTGGATGGCATCATGAGTTTGAGCAAGCTCCAGAAGATGGGGAAAGACAGGGAAGCCTGGCGTGCTGCTGTCCATGGGGTCGCAAAGAGTTGGACATGACTGAGCTACTGAACATTATCATAAAAACTCAATTACAGCTCCATCACTTATATGAAACATTCCCTGAGCTCACAATCATTCTCTGCTCTGAACCCATCTAGTCTTTTTGGCCTTTTGACATTTAATGGTTCCTATTTTAATATATGACATAAACAGCAGGATGATGAGGGTGGTTGTGGTGGTGATGATGATGGTCCTATGACGGCTGACACTTTATGCGTTTGTTTTATTTTCCCAGGCTACAGTTGTCTGGAGGGCAAAGACAATTTCATCTACACTTTTTGGAATCCTTCACAAAAGTTAGGTAGTACTGTATGTCTAGTAGGCATTCAATGACTTGTTTTTAAAAGAAGAAAGGAAGAAGAGAGAGGGAGGGAGGCGGGTGGAACTGACTAAACACTTGCAAATTCTAATCTACCCAATCAAATCCTCATTCATATTAATAGCTCTCACAAAAGGCTACACATCTAATGCAAACCATGATGCATTACAGGGAAGTAAGGCAAATTTTTATGACAACAATGAATTTGCTTTGCAAAACAGAAATGCGGGTTTAATGACCTTATGTGCTGATACAACATTTTATGATTTATGTTTAGGGCAGTGTGTGGGGGTGAGGGGTGGGGAGAGAGACAGAGAGAGGGAGAGATACATAAGAATAAGTGGGCATACTGAAAATACAGTCCCCAAATCCTGGCTCTAAGGTGTTTGTTCATTTCCAGTCTGTCCGTGTTTTTATTTATAGAATCAACATTTTTTTCTTCACTCATCCATTCCTATACATCCTTCTCTCCCAACACCTACTATCTTTTAACTCAATAGACAAGGCTTGTGAATGATTGGCAGTGGGAAATGTTAAATGTCAGCAAATTGGCCCTACTTGGTATAAGTGCAGATGGGAATTTGGCCCAGGATTGCAACTCAGCTGGGGAGAGAGGAGCTCGGAAGTTAGAGAGACAACTGTTTGTCAAAGTAAATGTTAGGGAAGACAATTTGAACCCCTTCCAATTGGTTTGCCCTGAGCAAGGAACAAGCTTGACAAGAATGAATTGGCAATTCTTTTGTTCTTTGGGAAATCTGATCTATACACACAGCTGATCAACCTAGACAGCATATCAAAAAGTAGAGAGATTGCCAACAAAGCTCCATCTAGTCAAAGCTATGGTTTTTTTCAGTAGTCATGTATGGATGTGAGAGGTGGACTATAAAGAAAGCTGATCACTGAAGAATTGATGCTTTAGAACTGTGGCATTGGAGAAGACTCTTGAGAGTCCCTTGGACTGCAAGGAGATCCAACCTGTCCATCCTAGAGGAAATCAGTCCTGAATATTTATTGGAAGGATTGATGCTGAAGCTGAAACTCCAATACTTTGGCCACCTGATGCAAAGAAGTGACTCACCGGAAAGACCCTGATCCTGGGAAAGATTGAAGGCAGGAAGAGAAGGGGATGACAAAAAGATGGTTGGATGGCATCAACAACTTAACAGACATGAGTTTGATCAAGCTCCGGGAGTTGGTGATGGACAGTGATGCCTAGGCATGTGGCATTCCATGCAGTCATGAGTCAGACATGATTGAGCGACTGAACTGACTGATGAACAGCTTATCAAGATCACTGGATTGCTGATGGACTTCTAGGCCTAGAGAAAAATTGGGCCAAGCAGGGGTCCTGGAAAATCATTTCCCTGGTTCATCTTCAGTTCAGTTCAGTTGCTCAGTTGTGTCTGACTCTTTGTGACCCCATGAACTTCAGCATGCCAGGCTTCCCTGTCCATCACCAACTCCCGGAGATTACTCAAACTCATGTCCATCACGTCGGTGAAACCACCCAACCATCTCATCTTCTGTTGTCCCCATCTCCTCCCACCTCCAATCTTTCACAGCATCAGTCTTTCCCAATGAGTCGGTTCTTCCCATCAGGTGGCCAAAGTACTGGAATTTCAGCTTCAGCATAAGTCCTTCCAATGAATATTCAGAACTGATTTCCTTTACGATGGCCTGGTTGGATATCCTTGCAGTTCAAGGGACTCTCAAGAGTCTTCAACACCACAGTTCAAAAGCATCAATTCTTCAGTGCTCACCTTTCTTTATAGTCCAGCTCTCACATCTATACATGACTACTGGAAAATCATAGCTTTGACCAGATGGAAGTTTGATGGCCAATAATGTCTCTGCTTTTTAATATGCTGTCTAGGTTGGTTATAGCTTTCCTTTCAAGGAGTAAGAGTCTTTTAATTTCATGGCTGCAGTCACCATCTGCAGTGATTTTGGAGCCCCACCAAAATAAAGTCAGCCATTGTTTCCACTGTTTCCCCATCTATTTGCCATGAAGTGATGGGACCAGATGCCATGATCTTACTTTTCTGAATGTTGAGCTTTAAGCCAACTTTTTCACTCTCCCCTCTCACTTTCATCAAGAGGCTGTTTAGCTTTTCTTCGCTTTCTGCCATAAGAGTGGTGTCATCTACGTATCTGAGATTATTGATGTATCTCCCGGCAATCTTGATTCCAGCTTGTGCTTCATCCAGCCCAGCATTTCATATGATGTACTCTACATATAAGTTAAATAAGCAGGGTGACATCTTTAGGCTCCAGAATTTTGTGGGAAGAGATGAGAGAACAGGAATGATGTACCTTTGACTATAGGAGGACAATAGTTTATACCACTTTATCAAGGGTGTAGGATGGGGAGGTTGTGTACATGGGGTAGGAAGTGAATAAAAGATAAATGTACACGTATATGTATGCCTGAGTCCCCTCTCTGTTCACATGAAACTAGCACACCATTGTGATATCACAACAATTAACATTTTTAATTTGCTATGCCCCAGTACAAAATAAAAAGTTAAAATAAAAATAAAGTCAAATGGAAACTTATGAGAAAGCTTCAAAAATGTAAATAGCTGAAGACCAGTACTAATAGGTTTACACACACATATATTCTTTCTTCACTTCCCAAGTTTTAGGGAAATTAGTACTTCCAACTTTTAAACAGCTAATTTAAAAGAATAAAGACATTAAAAAGTGGCCAAAATGTTGTGACGGTTTTGAACTTTGGGACAATTGAAAATGGCAAGATGTAGAATTCTCTGCATAATGGGGTTTCCAGAAAAGACCAAACCTTAACTTTTTTTTTTTTTTCAGAGCAAGGGAAACCTCTATTTTAAGAAAAAGTCATTTGTGCTTCTTGGTTTTGTTTTTAAGGCCAGGAGTCTTCGTTCTTGGAGGTAATGCTTTGTAAAGCCCATTTGATCACACAGATGTAACGCAAGCATTAACCATTTTTCTTAAGGGCAGCAGGATAAGGTAATTTCTCTTGGGTCTAGACTCTAAAATGAAAAGAACCATAGAGATTTTTAGTAACTGGTGGAAAATGGAAATTGTGCCAGCTTATTCCTGTCATGGGTGAACACCAGGAAACTAAGCAGGGAACTCATCTGCCAATGAACTTTGAAATCTGATTCATGTATATAGGCTCTTTAGGAATTGCCTCTTTTTGCAGTAGTTGGTGTTTCTGGCCACACTTCAGGAGCAGTAGCTCAGGAGAAAGCCATGTCCCTTTCTGGAGGCAAGAACAGAGGTGTTGGTAGTGCCCACTAGCCTTGAGATGAGGGTACAGATGGAGCAGGCAAACCTAAAGGAAGTCAGGCTCAAGGATGCAATCAATGACAGGCAATAAGCCAGAGGCTGGCGGAGACAGGAAGGGGACATCAGGCTCACTTGTGGAGGAAGTTTGAACAGGCTCCAAGGAGGAACCGTGTGGCAAAAAGACTAGATTTCCTGCACTTAAACAGGATGAGAACTCTAGGATAATTTGGGTATCAATGTAACTGTGTCATTATATTATAGACTCTCACCATTCAGACTTGTGACACATAAATTCTATCTATAATTAGGGTATCAGCATCAATATAGTGATAGGTTTTATATTTATCCAAGTAAGAATATGGTATGCACTAATACACATAAAAGCATGAGAGAAGTATATAAATGGTGAAAACAGAGACCTTTCCCTGGGTCTCACTGGAATGAGAGTTTTACCAATATGCAATGTATAATAATGTAGCTTGTTACATTATAACTGTGCTTAAATTATTTAACTAAGGAGATAATTCACCCCCACAGAACAGAATCAGTATGAGAATGCTTGTTTGTTAATACAGTGGTTATATTAAACTAACAGGTTCCCAAGGTGCCTAGAAAAGCAATACCAAAATAAAAGTCTATCAAAGTCTCTTTCTTACACACATTATATACCCTTAAAGAATGCAAATCTTCAAGAACAACACAGAAGTGTCATATGGTGTCTCCTTTTTTAAATCATATGACAGTTCTTGGGGGGCTCAACAGTCAAGCACCCAAATCAAGAGCTATACAGAGCACAGACAGACAAAGTGCCTCCATTAAACACCTTCCCTTGGCCATCATTGGCTATTTTCCCTTACCACTTTTATTTTTTTTTATAGTGACATGGACTTTTAGAAGTAGGGCAAAATTTGCGCCATCTCCTGTTTTTGAGAGCTGGATCAGTAAATGAATAAATGCCCTGAAGGCATCCTTAGGAAAGAAACTTAAAGAACACTGTGCAAGTCCACTTCACTGTACAAAATGGAGAATGATGTGCGCTCATCTTCTCCTTTAAGAACTCCATAATTACAACTCGCTGATGAGCAACCATCAACAGGAGAATGTTGGATCCCACCAAAAAAATATACCCAACATCCGAGGGCAAAGGAGAAGCCCCAGCAAGATGGTAGGAGGGGCAAAATCACTTTTAGAATCAAACCCCATACCTGCCAGAAATACTCAGAGGGCTCAAACAAAACCTTGTGCACACCAGGAGACCCCACAGAGACTAAACGTGTGGCATAAGCCCTCTTGGAGGAGGTTGCCATTAACCCCACCATAGAGCCACTGAGCAAACGACCCACAAACTGCAGAACAATTATACCAAAGAAATTTTTGCACTGTTAAGAAAGTTCTAGGGCAGAATTCCCAACCTGGGGATCTGGCAAAGGGACTGAGATCCCCAGGGAATTTGACTTTGGAGGCCAGTGGGATTTGATTACTGAACTTACACAAGACGGGAAACAGACTTTTGGAGGGCACAAACAAAACCTTGTGCACACCAGGACCCAAGAGAAAGGAGCAGTGACTCCACAAGAGACTGACCCAGGCTTGCCCAGGAGTGTCCAGGAGTCTCCGGCAGAGGCGTGGGTCAGTGGTGGCCTGCTGCTGGGTCGGGGGCACTGAGTGCAGCAGTGTGTGCACAGGACCTTTTGAAGGAGGTCTCCATTATCTTCATTCCTGCACCATAGCTTGGTCTCAGGTCAAACAACAGTGCCGCCCGTCAACAGAAAACTGGATTAAAGATTTACCGAGGATGGTGCTGCCCATTACAACAGACCCAGTTTCCCCCACAGTCAGTCTCTCCCATCAGGAAGCTTCTGTAAACCTCTTATCCTTAGCAGTCAGAGGGCAGAGAGACTGAAAACCACAATCACAGAAAATGAATCAAACTGACCACATGGACCAAAGCCTTGTCTAACTCAATGAATCTATGAGACACGCCATGTAGGGCCACTCAAGACACATGGGTCATAATAGAGAGTTCTGACAAACTGTGGTCCACTGCAGAAGGCACTGGCCAATAACTTCAGTATTCTTTCCTTGAGAACCCCATCAACAAGAAAAGGCAAGAAGATAGGACACTGAAAGATGAACTCCCCAGGTCGGTAGGTGCCCAATATGCTACTGGAGATCAGTGGAGAAATAACACCAGGAAGAATGAAGAGATGGAGCCAAAGCAAAAAATACACCCAGTTGTGGATGTGACTGGTGATAGAAGTAAAGTCCGATGCTGTAAAAGCAATATTGCATAGGAACCTGGAATGTTAAGTCCATGAATCAAGGCAAATTGGAAGTGGTTGAACAGGAGATGGCAAGAGTGAACATTAACATTTTAGGAATCAGTGAACTAGAATGGACGAATTTAACAAACATGGCCATTATATCTACTACTGTGGGCAAGAATCCCTTAGAAGAAATGGACTAGCCATCATAGCCAACAACAGAGTCCAAAATATAGTGCCTCTGTGCAATCTCAAAAACGACAGAATGATCTCTGTTCCTTTCCAAGGCAAACCATTCAGTATCATAGTAAGCCAGGTCTATGCCCCAACCAGTAACGCTGAAGAAGCTGAACAGTTCTATGAAGACCTACAGACCTTCTAAACTAACACCAAAAAAAGATATACTTTTCATTGTAGGGGACTGGAATGCTAAAGTAGGAAGTCAAAAGATACCAGGAGTAACAGGCAAATTTGGCTTTAGAGCACAAAATGAAGCAGGGCAAAGGCTAACAGAGTTTTGCCAAGAGAACGCACTGGTCACAGCAAACACCTTCTTCCATCAACACAACAGAAGACTCTACACGTGGACATTACCAGATAGTCAACACCAAAATCGGACTGATTATATTCTTTGCAGCCAAAGATGGAGAAGCTCTATACAGTCAGCAAAAACAAGACTGGGAGCTGACTGTGGCTCAGATCATGAACTCCTTATTGCCAAATTCAGACTTAAATTGAAGAAAGTGGGGAAAACCACTAGACCATTCAGGTATGACCTAAATCAAATCTCTTATGATTAGACAGTGGAAGTGAGAAATAGATTAAAGGGATTACATCTGATAGACAGAGTCTTGAAGAACTATGGGTGGATGTTGGTGACATTGTACAGGAGGCAGTGACCAAGACCATCCCCAAGAAAAAGAAATGCAGATAGCCAAAATGGTTATTTGAGGAGGCCTCACACATAGCTGAGAAAAGAAGAGAAGCTAAAGGCAAAGGAGAAAAGGAAAGATATACCCAATTGAATGCAGAGTTCCAAAGAATAGCAAGGAGAGATAAGAAAGCCTTCTTCAGCGATCAATGCAAAAATAGAGGAAAACAATAGAATGGGAAAGACCAGAGATCTCTTCAAGAAAATCAGTGATAACAAGGGAATATTTCATGCAAAGATGGGCACAATAAAGGACAGAAATGACATGGACCTAACAGAAGTAGAAGATATTAAGAAGAGGTGGCAAGAATACACAAAAGAGCTATACAAAAAAATATCTTCATGACCCGGATAACCATGATGGTGTGATCACCAACCTAGAGCCAGACAACCTGGAATGTGAAGTCAAGTAGGCATTAGGAAGCATCACTACCAACAAAGCTAGTGGAGGTGATGGAATTCCAGTTGAGCTATTTCAAATCCTGTGAAAGTGCTGCCCTCAATATGCCAGCAAATTTGGAAAACTCAGCAGTGGCCACAGGACTGGAAAAAGTCAGTTTTCAGTCCAATCCCAAAGAAAGGCAAAGAATACTACCACACAATTGCACTCATCTCACACACTAGCAAAGTAATGTTCAAAATCCTCCAAGCCAGGCTTCAACAATACATGAACCATGAACTTACAGATGTTCAAGCTGGATTTGGGGAATTCCCAACATCCATTGGATCATTGAAAAAGCAAGAGAGTTCCAGAAAAACATCAATTTCTGCTTTATTGACTATGCCAAAGCCTTTGACACTGTAGATCACAACAAACTGTGGAAAATTCTGAAAGAGATGGGACTACCAGACCACCTGACCTGCCTCCTGAGAAATCTATATGTCAAGAAGCAATAGTTAGAACTGGACATGGAACGACAGACTGGTTCCAAATAGGAAAAGGAGTACGTCAAGGTTGTTTACTGTTACCATGTTTATGTAATTTATATGTAGAATATATCATGTGAAATGCTGGGCTGGATGAAGCACAAGCTGGAATCAAGACTGCTGGGAGAAATATCACTAACCTCAGATATGCAGATGACACCACCCTTATGGCATAAAGCAAAGAACTAAAAAACCCCTTGATGAAAGTGAAAGAAGAGGGTGAAAAAGTTGACTCAAAACTCAACATTCAGAAAACTAAGATCATGGTATCCAGTCACATCACTTCATGGCAAATAGATGGGGAAACAATGAAAACAGTAAGATACTCTTTGAGGGGGCTCTAAAATCATTGCAGATGGTGATTGCAGCCATGAAGTTAAGACGCTTGCTCCTTGGAAGAAAAGTTATAACCAACCTCGACAGCATATTAAAAAATAGAGACATTACTTTGCCAACAAGGTCCATCTAGTCAAGGCTATGATTTTTCCAGTAGTTATGTACAGATTTGAGAGTTGGACTATAAAGAAAGCTGAGTGCCAAAGAATTGATGCTTTTGAACTGTGGTGTTGGAAAAGACTCTTGAGAGTCCCTTGGACTGCAAGGATATCAAACCAGTCCATCACAAAGGAAATCAGTCCTGAATATTCATTGGAAGGACTGATGCTGAAGCTGAAACTCCAATAATTTGGTCACCTGATGGGAAGAACTGACTCATTGGAAAAGACCCTGATGCTGGGAAAGATTGAAGGTGGGAGGAGAAGGGATCGACAGATGATGAGATGGTTGGATGGCATCACCAATGCAATGGACATGAGTTTGAGTAAGCTCTGGGAGTTGGTGATGGACAGGGAGGCCTGGCGTGCCGCAGTCCATGGGGTCACAAAGAGTTGGACACAACTGGGTGACTGAATTGAACTGTGCAAGTCCAGAGAGCTAACGCAGGCCCAGTTTTCTCTGGCCAAGGGAAACATAATGTGGGATTTGTAGTCAAAGTCAAGTCCTGGACCTGCTGCTTCACATACATGTATGACCTTGCGCAAGCAGTCAACCTGAGTCTCAACTTCTCCAACTTTAAAATGAAAATATTTATGATAACCAGCACATAAGCTTGTTCTGAAAATTAAGTGCAAGAGCATACATAAAAAGTATTTTTATAAACTATATTTACTGCTCACAATGAATTATAATTTTAAAGGGGCTTAATTTGGAAAGTCAAAAATAGACACTAGACTATATCATTGTGCTTTAACAGATGTAGATGAGATAGGAGTAGGGAAAGATTCTACTGAAGGAATGGAGTCAGAGTGGCATGTGAAAAACCAAAGTCTGAAAAACATATCTGTGCCCCATCCTCCACACCTGTGCTAAGGATGATGCCCAGGGTTTTCCAGCACAATTAGAAGCAGCCCTCAATGTACAACGAGGCAAGTCACAGCACTTCTGGATCTAACCTGGACCAGATTTTGTAGCCTATCAAGGGTTAGAAACATTGGGTAGGTGAAGCATTAAGCTCTTGGGAAATCTATTCAACCAAATGTAAATTTTTAAAGGGAGAAAGAAAAAAAAAAAAACTTCAGCGATCAATGCAAAAATAGAGGAAAACAATAGAATGGGAAAGACCAGAGATCTCTTCAAGAAAATCAGTGATAACAAGGGAATATTTCATGCAAAGATGGGCACAATAAAGGACAGAAATGACATGGACCTAACAGAAGTAGAAGATATTAAGAAGAGGTGGCAAGAATACACAAAAGAGCTATACAAAAAAATATCTTCATGACCCGGATAACCATGATGGTGTGATCACCAACCTAGAGCCAGACAACCTGGAATGTGAAGTCAAGTAGGCATTAGGAAGCATCACTACCAACAAAGCTAGTGGAGGTGATGGAATTCCAGTTGAGCTATTTCAAATCCTGTGAAAGTGCTGCCCTCAATATGCCAGCAAATTTGGAAAACTCAGCAGTGGCCACAGGACTGGAAAAAGTCAGTTTTCAGTCCAATCCCAAAGAAAGGCAAAGAATACTACCACACAATTGCACTCATCTCACACACTAGCAAAGTAATGTTCAAAATCCTCCAAGCCAGGCTTCAACAATACATGAACCATGAACTTACAGATGTTCAAGCTGGATTTGGGGAATTCCCAACATCCATTGGATCATTGAAAAAGCAAGAGAGTTCCAGAAAAACATCAATTTCTGCTTTATTGACTATGCCAAAGCCTTTGACACTGTAGATCACAACAAACTGTGGAAAATTCTGAAAGAGATGGGACTACCAGACCACCTGACCTGCCTCCTGAGAAATCTATATGTCAAGAAGCAATAGTTAGAACTGGACATGGAACGACAGACTGGTTCCAAATAGGAAAAGGAGTACGTCAAGGTTGTTTACTGTTACCATGTTTATGTAATTTATATGTAGAATATATCATGTGAAATGCTGGGCTGGATGAAGCACAAGCTGGAATCAAGACTGCTGGGAGAAATATCACTAACCTCAGATATGCAGATGACACCACCCTTATGGCATAAAGCAAAGAACTAAAAAACCCCTTGATGAAAGTGAAAGAAGAGGGTGAAAAAGTTGACTCAAAACTCAACATTCAGAAAACTAAGATCATGGTATCCAGTCACATCACTTCATGGCAAATAGATGGGGAAACAATGGAAACAGTAAGATACTCTTTGAGGGGGCTCTAAAATCATTGCAGATGGTGATTGCAGCCATGAAGTTAAGACGCTTGCTCCTTGGAAGAAAAGTTATAACCAACCTCGACAGCATATTAAAAAATAGAGACATTACTTTGCCAACAAGGTCCATCTAGTCAAGGCTATGATTTTTCCAGTAGTTATGTACAGATTTGAGAGTTGGACTATAAAGAAAGCTGAGTGCCAAAGAATTGATGCTTTTGAACTGTGGTGTTGGAAAAGACTCTTGAGAGTCCCTTGGACTGCAAGGATATCAAACCAGTCCATCACAAAGGAAATCAGTCCTGAATATTCATTGGAAGGACTGATGCTGAAGCTGAAACTCCAATAATTTGGTCACCTGATGGGAAGAACTGACTCATTGGAAAAGACCCTGATGCTGGGAAAGATTGAAGGTGGGAGGAGAAGGGATCGACAGATGATGAGATGGTTGGATGGCATCACCAATGCAATGGACATGAGTTTGAGTAAGCTCTGGGAGTTGGTGATGGACAGGGAGGCCTGGCGTGCCGCAGTCCATGGGGTCACAAAGAGTTGGACACAACTGGGTGACTGAATTGAACTGTGCAAGTCCAGAGAGCTAACGCAGGCCCAGTTTTCTCTGGCCAAGGGAAACATAATGTGGGATTTGTAGTCAAAGTCAAGTCCTGGACCTGCTGCTTCACATACATGTATGACCTTGCGCAAGCAGTCAACCTGAGTCTCAACTTCTCCAACTTTAAAATGAAAATATTTATGATAACCAGCACATAAGCTTGTTCTGAAAATTAAGTGCAAGAGCATACATAAAAAGTATTTTTATAAACTATATTTACTGCTCACAATGAATTATAATTTTAAAGGGGCTTAATTTGGAAAGTCAAAAATAGACACTAGACTATATCATTGTGCTTTAACAGATGTAGATGAGATAGGAGTAGGGAAAGATTCTACTGAAGGAATGGAGTCAGAGTGGCATGTGAAAAACCAAAGTCTGAAAAACATATCTGTGCCCCATCCTCCACACCTGTGCTAAGGATGATGCCCAGGGTTTTCCAGCACAATTAGAAGCAGCCCTCAATGTACAACGAGGCAAGTCACAGCACTTCTGGATCTAACCTGGACCAGATTTTGTAGCCTATCAAGGGTTAGAAACATTGGGTAGGTGAAGCATTAAGCTCTTGGGAAATCTATTCAACCAAATGTAAATTTTTAAAGGGAGAAAGAAAAAAAAAAAAAAGGTCTTCTATAAAAACTCTTTATAGGCAACACAGGGCATAAGCTGTAGAGGTGAGACATTTTATTTTGCTGTACTGTCTGTAAAGCAATTTCTTCTCTTAGGAAAAGATGTTTCTATTGGACTCTGAGCTATTTGTCATTCTGGGCCCCAAACAAGATATTTTTCATGAGAACATCAGAAACGCCATGCTGAATGAAACCAACAGTCCTTCCAGTCCCGTGTCTTGCGTTCGAAAGTGACACCAAGAGAGGGTTCACAAGAGGACACAGACACTCTATTTTAGTGGCTTCAGAAACACTTTTGACTGTGGGTCCCAGTTAGAAATAGAGCTTACATTGTAATCCAGTACTCATACATACACATGCAAAAACACTCACTTGTACATACTTAAGTATATTATATATACCTTCTAGGTTACATGTAACAATGGATACTTTGTATTCCATCTGATTCCTTTTTTTTAAATGTTTAACAACTGGTCCTGACCTACCTGTAAATAGGTCAGGACCTATTCACTAATAGGATCACAACTTACAACTTGAAAAACCTTGCTCTCTATATTGTCAGCCACAGAGGCTAGGTATATAGCTCTAACACTTCTGCTTCTTGTACCTAATGAGGATCTATTACCCATAAATTTACCTAAAGCGTCCTTTTGGGGGAAATGAGTTCTATAAGGCAAGTACTCACAGTCTAAGTAGAACTTTCTCTCACTTGTGATTCTGTAGTATGCTTGATAAGATAAATGTGATTGAAAGATCTAAATGAAGAATACCAGGCTTGGTTTCCCTTCTCGTCCCCAAAGATTTCATCTCTATGACAGAGATGAAAAAAAAAGGCAGCTTACACTGGATTAAAGCTTATCACACTGAGAGGCATTGTACATTTCTAGAGAATTAATTGATTTTCATGACATGGTCCCTTGGGCACTGATTTGTCAAACGTGTATTAATTACATCACAGATTATAGCTCCTGAAGATGGTGGCAAAATCATGCTCCATCTCACATGCTTTCATTCAATGTAATCTTGTCACATACCATTACGAGGTGGTGTCATTTCTCCACCCCAACAAATCTGGTTGGACTCTGTCTGCTATGATCAACAGAGTTTGCAGAAACTGATTCATGCCAGTTCCAGGGATGGCTCTTACCTAGCCTGGCAGTATCCCCATCCTGCCTCTGGGAGACAGCCACCAGGTAAGAAATGTAACTACTCAGACACCATCCTGTAAGAAGTCCAGGCCAGGTAAGAGGCTCTGTCACATGGAGAGACAGAGAAAGAAACCAAGAAGCACCAAAGTACCCGTGTATAAAACTGCTACCATGAAGATACTCCTCCAACTGTACGGACCAACCAGTCAAATTCTTCCTGCATTTCTGATTCATAAAATTTTAAGCATAATTGTTTAAATCCTCTAGGTTTTAAGGGAGCTTATAATACCAAAAGAGATAATCAAAATAATTACCCCTATTGTGTAAATCTGAAATTTTGCCATGGACTAAAAAAAAAGATTTGACTTTGTGATTTTCTATTGATTTAAAATTTTTGTTTATTTTGCAGTAACAGAATCAACAAGTATAATATAATTGTGTAAATTAAAATATGAATCATACATTTAGAAACGATATGATTTTTTTGGTGTAGTTGTTCCTTTTTACCAATATTTTACTAATAACTATCCATTATTTTCTCATCCCCCTCCTCCCTACCCAAGAGGTGCTTAGAATGTGTTCCTGGGCACAGAGGAATACAGGGGTTAATGAGAAAACATCCCTGACCTTGCTAGAAAAGAAACAAGTAAAGGGAACACTTTACTACATCAATATCAGGAGAGTTGTTCAGGAGGACTTCACAGGTAACTTTTAAGCTGGGTCTTTGAGAATGAGTGGATCAGGAAGAAGAGTTGGAGAAGGGATATGATATTGGGATCAAAACAGTGGCATTCCAAGCAGAGAAGGCAGCCATTTCCTAGAATTGCTGTTGACCTATGCATGGCATGTAATAACAAGAAACAAAGATTTTTCAAGAATAAAAGAAAGAAAAACAGTTAACCAAAATTATAACAACTCAGCACAGGGAAAGTTTGCACAGGGAATGTATATTTCCAACACTAGGATATTCAACTTTATCCTCATATCTAAAACTATATTTCTATCACAGCTTACAAAGCAGAAAACATAAATCACTAGCAGATATAACTTTCTGAGGTGCTTAGAGTTTTTTTCTTTTTTTCCTTCCTTTACCACAGCTTCAAAATTTACACTTCCCTAATGTTCAAGAACAAGTTTCAGCAAAGACAGGGGTCAAGACGTTTGGTGGTGTTTTTTTCTTTTTTAAATCTAATCTTATTATTACTCCAGTGGAGCATTCGAGGAAAGAAAAAAGCAACTGGGCCAGATTGCCTCTGGCTAAAGACTATAACATAAATGGACATTATAGCCCAAGGAATCCTACTGCTAGAAACATACAGGCAGGAAAGAACTGCAACCTCTTCGCATGCAAACCTCATGGGAGTGACCCAGGAAAATGAAATTCTCCTTGGTGATGTATAATGCTTTATTACGATGACCCAGTCTCCAGGGCTGTTTAAAATTCTGAACTCAAGTTCCCTGAATTCTGATTCCCTTCTCATCAAAATTGCTATCCCAATTTTAACTGCACTTCCCTGAGGGCAGAAAACATCAACTCACCATATTTATAGCTGGTGCATAATTACTATATGCAATATTTATCTGGCTATTCATCTGTTTGCGTGTCTTTGGTCTAGCTGGTGAAACTGTCACCAGACAAAGTTTTCAGCATCTTGTGCAAAGATCTGTCATTCACTGGATATTATATCCATCTGGCTTGTCCCTTGGGTTTCTTGAAAGGATGGCTCCCCTTTATCAGTCCTTCCTGAGAGGTTCCTCTTGTTGCCTAGTGAGGTTTAGGGCCCCATTAGAGCTTTATTTCTATCAATTATTCTGGATGTTGATGTACACCAAGGTCCTGAGTTTTTGTTTCATTGTTCTGTTATCTCACTTACAGCTTCCCTGGTAGCTCAGCCGTAAAGAATCTGCCTGCCAATACAGGTGGCCCAGGTTCCAACCCTGCTTCAGGAAGATCCACTGAAGAAGGGAACAGCAACTCACTCCAGTATTTTTACCTAGGAAGTTCCATGGACAGAGGAGCCTGGTGGGCTATAGAGTCCATGGGGTTGCAAAGAGTTGAACACTAAACAACAACAACCTTATTTACAGCCCCTATCTCATACACTCACAGTGTAACTTCAGGCTACTGGAATCAATAAATAGAATGGATATTTTAATGTCATTTAAAACACTTCATCCTATGATATAAGTTTGGCACTGTAAACTATAGGAATGCCATCTCCACACTTTCTGGAGATTCTAATCTGTGTATACATAGAGAAGAGTCAGACCAACAATTTCCTAGATTCCACTCCCTTCCATGCTGAATTGGAACATCTAGTTGGTAAAAAGTCTAAGAGATCCAGTATGGTCATCAGCCTCTTACTATATCCCCAGTTTTCCACCTCTTGGTGATGAGAAGTAATATCTCAACTGAGCCTTAGAGCAAGTGTTTGGCTCAGGACAAAGGAGCAAGGTGATTGCAAAAGCTAACCTCATTAGTTCACTCATTACCATACTGTAAATGTAAACTAATTTCAACTGCTTTACTTTCCAAAGCATTGGACCAGGGGATATTTTGGCATCTAGACAGATACTTATCCAGCACTAACCCACAGAAAGAAGAGTGACTACATTCTCAGAGGCTGTTTAGCCTTGTCCAAAGCATGACTTTCCATCTACCACTGTATCAGCTTTACTTTGTAGTACCCCCACAGAGAAGACCTATGGGATTGGGGAAATAAACTTACTTTGACATTCAAGCTTTCCTTCATCTGTCATAAATTTTCTAGGGAAGAAATTTCAGCCTTCATTTTTTAATTCACTGTGCTGTAGCAGAATGCTGGGAAATAGCAGATGAATAATCATTTATTTTTCATTAGTCAATCTTCCAATATTGACCATTATAATTTAATGATTTATTTTTTTCCTTCTACATAGTCTTAAATTATCTCAATCTCTAAATCTATGTATTTCCATTCCTAACTTTTCTTTCACCCTCATTTCTTTTCCTCTTTTATTTCTTATGGGACTCAGACGTTTTTATATTCTTCCTCCTCATTTAGACCTGAGCAACAGGGAATGGTCTCTAAGCATCATGGTTATTGAGGGGCAGAGGCTGGAAATGAAGCTGGAGGTGCAAATATCTGAATGGAGGAAACCCTCTTTTTGAGCCAGCCAGTCCTTTGGGGCTCAGTCCTTCTGCTCTTGTCTTAGATATTATGGAGCTGGTCCCCTGCAAGGCAAAAAATTGTCTCCTCCTCTAGGCATCTGTCTGTTGCAGTTCTCAGCAACAACCTCTTCCCTGCTTTGTCTACCTGCTTCGCCACCAGTGAAAAGGACAAAAATTCCAAGCTTCTTCTTCCTTAGTGTTTGCAGTCATTTTTAGAAGTCTCATTTGCCCTAGGTTCCCTGAGAAGAGTAAATGCTAAGAGCTGCATGTGGGCCAGACCCCACCTAATGATCCATCTGTTCCTTTGAGAAAGTCCCATTCTCCTTCAATTGGGCGTGACTTCCATGATCATATCCAAAGAGATGGGGATTGGAGACCCTTCTCCTCCTTCCTACCACTCACATCCAGGAAAGAAAACAGAGTCTTGTGTTCTTTAAATTATGATCATAAACTTGATTTGCTAAGTAGTTAAGTAGAGAGGTAGAAGATGGGCAGTCCAGAACACTCTTGCTATTTGTAGCCCATATCAGAGTTTATTACTATTGTCTCTTCTCAAATCCACATAAATAACAGGCAAACTGTCAATGGTGTCCATGAAAATAAATTGGCAAAATGGACAACGCTCTTGGGGAAAAAAAATTGAGAGAGAGAAACCACAAAGAACAAAACGGACCTTTTTAAAATCACACATGTGGCTCTGTCATTACACTTATGATTTCAAAAGATAAAAATCAGAACCAATTTACCCTCCAGCATGTACTTGACTCTTTCTTCCAGGAAGCTGGGCAAGGCTGGACAAGAGGCAGAAGCTGCAGGCAAATGCAGAGGACCAGGACTTTTTGTTCTGGGTTCTCCCTCTTTCCATCTTCTCTGCCCTTTGCCCCTCTTTTTGGGTTCTCTCTTACTCCCACTCTGGCATCCAGTGTTCAACTTCTCTCCAGAGAGAAACTTTCTGATTATCTACTTTTAAGTAAAGCTTAAATGACTAGCCATCAGTTAAAGATGTGAGAAGGGATGCCCTTCACAAAGAAGGAGACTCAGTTCTTTGAGCTCGAGGTTTCTTTCTGGCAACCTCTGACTCTGTTAGCAACTGTACTAAGGTGTTAAGGATTTAATGCACCATCTCTCCTGATATTCTTGTAATTTTAGAAATCTTTAGGGTCCAATATTAAAAAAAAAATCATCCCCACAGCACTGTGCCATGAATGTCTTATTCCAAATGTATGCTAAGCCCAAAGGAGACACCAAGAATAGAACCCTGCTATAAAACCAGTTGGGGAGAGAAGAGGGAAATCCATTCATGTATCCTTTCCAATACGTCTTTATTGAGCTTCTTCATGTCAAGCAAGGTCAAGTTGGTGGGTGTTGGAAGAGTGGAAGGATGCATAGAACAAATATAAATAAGAGCTATTCTCATCACAGTTGAAAAACATATATAATTATAGTAATAATAGCTAAAATGTTTCAAGTATTTTTCACATGCCGGATGATGCTCTAAGTGTTTTGCAGTATAAACTCACTTCATACCCACAACAACCTATGCCTCTTCTCAGATCTACTTAAGCAAGCTGTAAATTTTCAGTGGTTTCTATGGGAACAAATTGACAAACTGGACAGCACACTCAAAATAATAAAAAAGAGAGAGAATGCAAAAGGACAAAAAAAAATGTCAAAAATAAAAAGTTTCCTTTCTAGAATCACACATAATTCATAGTTGAAACAGTCAGGAAACCAGAAGCTACTTTCCCTCTAACATGTATATTCACCTCTTCTCCAGGGAAGGTGAACAAGGCAGGCTGGGGAAAAGGACAGACCAGCAGGCAAGCCCACAAAGTCTGGAATTTTCATCTTGAGCATCCCTTGCATCTACATCCTCTATACTTTCCTTTTTTTTTTTTTTTTTTTTTTTGAGTTATAATAATTCACTTTCAAGTTCAGCAGGTAGGCTTCATTAGTCTCATTTTAGAAAGGGAGAAACCGGGACACCTAGGGATTAAGAAACGGGCTCCAGGTGACACAGCTGGTGAACGGCAGCGCTATGATTTGCAGGGAACCTGGCACTGAATCCATACTTGTAACCGCTATGGTAACTGCTTTCCTAAAAGAAGTCACAAGCACCCATAAAGGCTCTTATAAAGTGCCCCAGGGGCATGAAGTGGAGAGCAAGAACTGGACTTTTTGTTTTGGGAACCCCCTCTTTTCTATCTTCTCTGAAAAGGGTGTGAGAGAGAAAGTAGCTGTTAAATTGAGTCTTGGAGACATGCAGAAGTTTACCAGGAAGCAAGAGCATTTCACAGAATATCAACAAGTGTATACATCACAAAATAGCATGAGACGTTAGGCAATGACGGCTATGTTGACATGAGGGCATCTTCAAACACGCATGTTTGGAGGCAGGGATACTGTGACAAATGATAATGATGGGACATTCAGTAGTGATAAACTTATAGAAAAACTTTTACTCTGTTATCCCTCCCACATCTGGTAAGATTTAAATGAATCCTTAAGGGTCAATCATTTCTTTGAGAAAGTCTCCACTATTTCCAAGGCTTATCTAGGAGCACTCTCTTCTAGCATATTCCAGGCATTTCTATATCAGAGTATAATACAATGGCTGGTTTACTAAGCTCTCTCCCCGCTTCCTCCTCCTGTTCCATGTTGCCCCCAAGGGCAGAAAATGAATTTTTATGCTGTATACACATGGTTCCTTGAGCAATGCCTGAAACATAACGGATGCTCAGTAATACCCATAACCTCTTTTCTACTCAAGGACCTCATACCTGGAAGTATTTAATCTTTCTTTTGTATCATCATTTTCCTAAAACTGAATTCTTAACAATCTAAAAATGGGTTGTTTCTTCCTTATCGGGGCTTCCCTGGTGGCTCAGAGGTTAAAGCGTCTGCCTCCAATGCGGGAGACCTGGGTTCGATCCCTGGGTCGGGAAGATCCCCTGGAGAAGGAAATGGCAACCCACTCCAGTATTCTTGCCTGGAGAATCCCATGGACAGAGGAGCCTGGTAGGCTACAGTCCACGGGGTCGCAAAGAGTCGGACACGACTGAGCGACTTCACCTCACCTTCTTCCTTATCAAAAACTAATTGTTGACCCCCATGTCTCTGTTTAACTACAACACATCTTGTTCAGTTTCACAACAAAATGTCTTCAGTTCAGTTCAGTCACTCAGTTGTGTCCGACTCTTTGCGACCCCAAGATCACAGCACACCAGGCCGCCCTGTCCATCACCAACTCCTGGAGTTCACTCAGACTCATGTCCATCGAGTCCGTGATGCCATCCAGCCATCTCATCCTCGGTCGTCCCCTTCTCCTCCTGCCCCCAATCCCTCCCAGCATCAAAGTCTTTTCCAGTGACTCAACTCTTCACATGAGGTGGCCAAAGTACTGGAGTTTCAGCTTTAGCATCATTCCTTCCAAAGAAATCCCATGACTTCACTTCTTCTTCTTCTTCTTCTTCTTCTTCATGTGAATAATATTTTCCTAAAAACAAGGTCTAGCAGTTTTCCCTACTTTCTTCAACTTCAATCTGAATTTGGTAATAAGGAGTTCATGATCTGAGCCACAGTCTGTTCCCAGACTTGTTCTTGTTGGCTGTATAGAGCTTCTCCATCTTTGACTGCATAGAATATAATCAATCTGATTTCAGTGTTGACCATCTGGTGATATCCATGTGTAGAGTCTTCTCTTGTGTTGTTGGAAAAGAGTGTTTGCTACGACCAGCGCATTTTCTTGGCAAAACTCTATTAGTCTTTGCCCTGCTTCATTCCGCATTCCAAGGCCAAATTTGCCTGTTACTCCAGGTGTTTCTTGACTTCCTACTTTAGCATTCCAGTCCCCTATAATGAAAAGGACATCTTTTTTGGGTGTTAGTTCTAAAACGTCTTGTAGGTCTTCATAGAACCATTCAACTTCAGCTTGTTCAGCATTACTAGTTGGGGCGTAGACTTGGATTACTGTGATATTGAATGGTTTGCCTTGGAGACGAACAGAGATCATTCTGTCATTTTTGAGATTGCATCCAAGTACTGCATTTCNAATTATACCATACATTCACACTCTGCTTTCTGGGGGTGGGGCAGGGGGAAGAAGTATAGTCAATTTTATTAGGCCATCAGAAACCTGGTTGACCTTGATGTCTTTTCACGTTGGTAACCAGGAAGCTCAGTGCCAACTGGACTGCTCAGTGGAGACAACTATGTCATTCCAGGTTCTTTCTGTGCTTCTCCTCTCTCTGCAGGATTACAAGCTCTTTTAAAATCTTCATACATATCCGCCTTATTCTTTGTGCTTTTTATTGCAAGATTCATAAATATCTTTTGAAAATACACAGAAGAAGAAAGGTCATAAATAATGCAAAGAATAGTGGATGGGGAGGTAGGATATTTATACTCTAATCATTTCCTTGGAACTTACTATGTGAGCTTCGCAAATCTCTTGATCTCCCCAGGCCTTGATTTTTTTAATCATCTTATGAGGCTAATTATGTTTCTGCTTACTTATCAACATAATGGAGAAAACATGTGAAGTCATGATGCATTTTTAGGGGCCATTGACTCTGGTTATTAGCCATTTTCATCAAGTGAATACACAGGTGTGATTTTGGCCTGAGAGAAAGCCCATATTGTTCTATAAATGGAACAAAAAGCTTCTCCTTGATTTCTTGCAGTGGCTTTGCCAGCCGAATGGTTTAGGAGATTTGTAAAAAGCAGACAGCACAAATTCAGTTCACTGGAGGTTTCAGACCTGTACAGAGGGATGAGAGTTCTTCAATTGCTGAAATGAACTGGTGGTCTCAAGGTGATTTTAAGTAAAAAGCCTGCCACAGTCTCAGTAAGATCCTATGGGATTTACTGTGTCAAAACCAAGGTTGAATAAAGTGCAGGGATAAAGGAGCCTGACTGGCCACAAAGGGGCGGCTTCTAGGTCAGTGAATCATTGAAATGGTATAGATGACAGTCCTTTGGTGAGAAGGCAGTGAGGGAACTCCTGGAAGGAGTATAATTAGTTCTCTGACCTATTCATTCTCTCCTCTTGATGCACAGATATTACACTGGGCAAATGTCACAACTTCTTGGAGTCATTTTTTCATCATAAAAAGCAAGAGGAAAGTGACTTAAATGGACAATTATTTAGAATTTGTAGAGAAATCTGAGCCATAACATTTGTAATCTACCTGAGCTGAGAGTACATGTTTGATTTCGTCAAAGTTTTAAGTCACATGTGCTTCCAAGAAGACTTGAGTCAGTGCAAAATTACTTAAAGCTAAGAGCAAAATTACACTTTGGGGTCTATTTCTCAAAGAGTGCAACATCTATGAAGAAAATCATCAATCTATGCCTGATAACTGGAACGTTAATTGACCAGAAGTCTTCTCTTGCAGAAAGACACATGTAAAAACATAAATCTATACCAACATCACCTAAATTGTGTATTTTAAGTGCTAACTAAGGGGCCCCCTTCAGATATTCTGAATTAGAATGTCAAAGGTGGGATCCTGCCTGGAACTTTAAACAGATGCCTTAGTTGATGTTAAAAGATGATACCATGAGAATCAGGATATTTAAGCAGGGGCCATGCTAAGTCATGTTTCAGAAACCTAGGTTCTTGCTTCCCAGGTGCACAAAATCACAAAATAAATAATTTTGCGCCACCCCAACTCTCTTCAAAGTAGTTAACCTGGTATCCTTAAGCACCCCTATATTTAAAATAGATAACCAGCAAGGACCTACTTACTGTATAGCACAGAAAACACTGCTCAATATTCTGTGAAAACGTGGATGAGAAAAGAATCTAAAAGAGAGTGGTCTTATTTTTTAAACCTCTATTTTTGTCTTGAAATAAAATACATATACAGAAATAACATAAAACATAAGTGTTCAACTTAATGAATTACAATAAATCAAATATCCATGGACCCACCCCAAGTTCAAAGACTAGACAGATACTTACCAGCACATAAATCACTATTGTAAGTATATATTGTATTTTACTGTGTCACCTTTGTCTTGCCCATCTTCCTATATTTTCAATTGTTTGGTCCCTCTGTAATTTGTTAGAGATATTTTCTTCCAACTTACATTTCAGGCCTCTACTTTTCTGTCTAATATGCTGTTTAACAATTTCATTGAATTCATAATTTTGTTTCTTGCATTTTCAATCTCAGAATTCATATCAATTCCTTTTAAAATCTGTTAGATCACTTTTTAGAGTGTCACATTTTCTGCCAATATTTTGTACCTTATCTTTTGTCCTTTTGAAGATGATAGGTTAAATTGTTTTAAATTTCAGTATCTGAAGTTTTTGTGGGCCTGTTTTCTATCTTTAATGTTTCTACTATTTCTCATTTATGTTTTCTTATCTGCAGACACCTGGTTCTTTGATTCTGTACCAGACATTTGTATTCTTAAAAAATATTTACGGAATTGATTGGATCCTAAGATGATGCTAGTTTCCTTGACAGGGAACTTTGTTTTGTTTCATCCAAGTGCCTGTGAGAACTATAATCAGGAAGGCATCCCCTTAATGTAATTATAAGGTCTGAGAATTCCTGGGTTACTGAGAGGATTCAAAGCACTGCAATTAATGCATCAGTAGGTTTAAAAGTTACTCATTTCACCTAAGATGCAACTCTTTAGAACTATCTCAAGGAAACTCCTAAAATTCAGATATGTTCTGCTTACTCTTCTAATCTGTCAAAAGAGTTATTCCACTTCCTAGATTTGAATTTGGTCAGCATACAGCTCTTGGGCAAAAGTGGACCCCAAATACTGGGATTTTCAAGATGCTGGTGTAATAATTTCTCCCAAACTTCTTAGTTCCCCAAGGCCTTCCAGCAGATTAAAACACAAAATTCAGTATGTGGTTTATGTTCAGTGAGATTAGTTTGAACTACTTAGTCAACTAATCCAAAGACTGGAATCTAAATAATATTTTTGAAATTTATATAATGAGACAATTTGTAAGTTCCAAACAACAGATATCAAAAACAAAAATGAATTGATGAAGAGGCATGTTTTTCAATGGAGAAGGCAATGGCACCCCACTCCAGTACTCTTGCCTGGAAAATCCCATGGATGGAAGAGCCTGGTAGGCTGCAGTCCATGGGGTCATTAAGAGTTGGACACTACTGAGCGACTTCACTTTCACTTTTCACTTTCATGCATTGGAGAAGGAAATGGCAACCCACTCCAGTGTTCTTGCCTGGAGAATCCCAGGGACAGCGGAGCCTGGTGGGCTGCGGTCTATGGGGTCGCACAGAGTCAGACATGACTGAAGCGACTTAGCAGCAGCAGCAGCAGGCTTTTCAAAATAGGTTTCAGAGAGCCAGTGAGACAACTGGCCCACAAGGAAGACTGAAAGGTACTGAGAGAAATGCAATGGAGGGGTGGATTTTCTAAAGCTCAGAGAAAGGATTTATAATACTAGTCTTAGATTTTTGAGAAACTTTCTCTGCAGTAGAACACAGAACATTGCTGACTCAGTCTGAAAAAGTTCAAAGATGAAAGGCCAGATAAAGAATCTTACAGTAGCAGAGTAAATGCTTTATCTGGAGAGTATCTATCCTCAGAGATGTAACTATCCCTGGAGAGTAACTATCCTCAGTGATGATCAAACATGCAAAAATGCAGGGGACTAGGTATGGAACCCATGGTAAACGTATGAACTTAGGATCATGTTTAAAGTGACACTGCACCCAAAGGGTTGCTTCTGGGGACCACGAATTTCCAACCAAGGGTGTATGTGAAGTGGACTTCCAGAAAACCAGAAGTTGAGGAGCAAAAGAAATGGCAAGTCAAAGAAGAGGCAATTCCCAAATGAAAGGAGCTGCAGTCTGAGAAATTAGTCGAGGAGCCTCTGAAGAATCCACCAATTCCATAAGAAAGACACTTTATACATCTTTCAGACATCAGGAAGGCAAAACTCTCCTCTAATGATGGGCTTCCCTGGTGGTTCAGACAGTAAAGAATCTGCCTGCAATGCAGGAGACATGGGTTCAATCCATGGATTAGGAAGATCTCCTGGAGAAGGGAATTGCTACCCACTCCAGTATTCTTGCCTGGAGAATTCCATGGACAGTGGAGCCTGGTAGGCTACAGTCCATGGGGTCACAAAGAGTCAGACACAACAGCCCTCTAATTAAACTAGTTGAATAAAAGCTGTTCATTCCACTGCTCTTCTTTATATGCACTATAACCCTGAAAAGGAACAGCATCTAGCAGACAAAACAGGTGACCAAACAAAAGGACTAGATCTGATTGCATTCTGCTCCTTGAAGGCAGGAAGCCCTAGCTGCAGGCGAAGGGAGAAATCTTTCCAGTAAATCAAGATTAAAGTCTTGCTTATTTAATGTATCAGCTTGGGTATCCTGCTTTCTGTATTGAGTTTATATTTGTGGCTTAAAGAAACCAGAGGGCTTTCTATTACCTAGAAGTTACTGGAAAATTCATGGAGGTCACTTTCAGAGAAAGAGAAAGAAATTTTCAGAGAATTAATTTTAAAGGGTCAATGAGAGGTAAAAATAACATGAGGTTTTTGATAAGATCCCACTTTTCTGAGTAAGAAAAAATGACATCACAGTTTCAGTAAGATGACTCCAGGAGGGGAAAGTAATATAGATTATTAGTTAAAGTCAGAAATGCTAGCAAAGCCACTATTATGATATTCCTTTGTGAGACAGTGAGAGAACAGAGGCCTTCCAGACTTGGGGGACCTGGAGGTAATAAGAGGTGTTTTTGTCACTCACCCCCAGAACAACTGTGAGGATGCAGAAAGAGAACAAAATTAATGAAAATCTTCTAGATACATATCACCTGTAAAGTTTATTTTCAGCATTGTCTTCAACTGTTAGCCTTGCTAATCTCTACTTTTCTTATCTATAAAATGAGAAAAATCATACTTGAGATATGAATATGATAAAATACATAATAATAGATGAACTCACCACAAGTTAAATGAAATTGAGGTATAGAAAAGAATGAATGAATGAATGACTCTAGGGTAAGATTAGGAGGGAAGAAGGGCTAAGCTCTGTATCTTGAAATCTAGAGAAGATGCCACATTAGAGCTGAAATTCTGTGTGTGTGTGTGTGTGTGTGTGTTTTGCTTTTATAATCAAAGCCACATTTAAATATTAAAGAGCTGGTTTTATAGCTTCAGGACTAGTCTGGAGAATCCACCTAGATTGGCACAAACCTGTTGGGGTGAATGATCCTACTTGTTATTCAGATTAGTATTTACCAGCAAACATTCTGTCAGAGCCATGTGCTAAAGGCTGCTGGCAAATCTTCCCATGATGGCTGAGTTGAAATGAATACCAAGGCATGTCAGCGGCTGGCTTTCATTAGATACTCTTTGACTGAGTTGAATATTGAAACAAGGCCATCTGATAGAGTCATCCTGGATTCCTGCAGGAAGGAACTGGAGGTGCTGGAAGCAAAATGAGGTGCAGGTGGAAAAGCATAATAAATTCTGCAATTTACCAGTGTTAATATGAAAAATCAGAATGCAAACCTCATTGAAAAGGATCTATAGGCTATTTATCTACTCAAAGTGACCTTGTAATCTATCAGTCATTTAAGTGATAGCAAAGAACATGAATGCCACCCTGTGGCTACCAGCAGAAATTATACTTAATATAACATAATTTTACATAATTAGAGGGTAATGGGAATGTGATTAAAAGAAATCATGCAGATGCCAGGAGAAAGAGGGATGGCCCAGATAAACAGTTATCACTGCTAATAGATGATGCAGGGAGGCATTACCCAAAATATTGAGGGAATAAACTCCCTCGTCTCTTCTCTAAATAATGTAAGCAAAAAGATATACTCTGATTATACACACAAAAAGCATTTGACAAAGACATAAATAGATTACTGGTAATAACAGAGATGAGAATAGAGAAGGAAAAGTATGTCTTTCAGTATCCTTGTCACTCAAGCATACTAAGACTATGAGGCCCTCGCATTGACACAAAGATGACTGTTCCTCTCTGCCCATGTCTCCACATACACAAACGTGCATACCCTAATTCACAGACCCATTTTTTCCTTCTGCTTTTTCTGCATCTGATGACTGCAGATTGTGGATTTTATTCACTTATTCACCAGCTTTCCACAGAGCCAGGTACTATTCTAAACCCTGATCTACAACAGTAGAGGTCCCTGCCCTCACTAAGCTTACATTCTATGTGGGTCAACAACCACCAAATAAGCATATACATGTCAGGTGGTAAACAATTCAATAGAGAAAAGTTAAACAACGCAAATGGAAGTGTGAATGTTGGAGGGTGGAGGAAGTTTGGGGAAAGCGTCTTCAATAAGATAACACTCAAAAGCCTGAAGGATGCAGTGAGGGAGCAGCCACGCATATATGAGGCAAGGAAACTTTCAGGCCACCGGGATTACAGTACAAAGGCTCTGAGGTCAAGTTTTCTTGGAGTGTTTGGGGAACAATGGAAAGGCCAGCATGGCACAAAGCAAGCAAGAGGATCAGTGGTTAGGGATGAAGAAGAAGATATTATGGCAGTGGGAGGGCAGGCAGACACACGTGGCTCTGTGGACAATTTCAAGGACTTTGGCTTTTACTCAGAATTAGAGCTTTCTGACATGATCTGATTTATGCTTCAAAAGAATCAATCAAGTGTAGATAAGGGACTATAGGGGTAAAGAAAGGCGGTTATTTCAAAAGTCCAACAGATGATGGTTGTGATTTGGTCCAAGGCAGTAGCAAAGAATAAGGCAATGGTAGTCAGATTTTGGACAGATAGTAAAGGTAGAATCAGTATCATTTACCACTGGATTCAACATAGATATGCAAAAATGAGAAAAGTCAAAGGGTTTGGACTGAGTAATCAGAAGAATGGAGCGATCAATCACTGATTCCACGTGCTTCATAATAAAAAAAAAAAAAACATAAAACAGAAGTAATACTGTACTAAATACAGACTTTTTAAAAAAAAAAAAAAAAGTCACATCAAAAAAAAAAATCTTAAAAAGTAAATAAATAAGTAGCACAGCACAGTGTGGTTATCAAGCTTCCAACCGCTCAAGACCATTACTTTTTGAGCATGAGTCACAGAATTACCCATACTAGAACCCCTCAGAGGCAGACAGAGGCCAGTTTCAAAGCAGACTTCTCCCAGTGTCTCTGTAATAACACTTCTCCCACNTTAAAAAGTAAATAAATAAGTAGCACAGCACAGTGTGGTTATCAAGCTTCCAACCACTCAAGACCATTACTTTTTGAGCATGAGTCACAGAATTACCCATACTAGAACCCCTCAGAGGCAGACAGAGGCCAGTTTCAAAGCAGACTTCTCCCAGTGTCTCTGTAATAACACTTCTCCCACACGTTATCCCTTCTATCATACCGTGAGCTTCTGTAAAAGACAGGGACAAAGAGGCAGATTTCTTAGTATCAAGATATAAAGGGAAGAAATCTCTCCAGCTCCATCCTGGGTCACCATAGTAACAAAGGTTCTGAAATTATTTAATCTATTTTCAAATTCCATCTCCAAGGTGAGCAAAATCAATGTAAGAGAAAAGATATTAGGCCACTGAAGACCAGTGGAATATTTAAGTTTTAATACCAGTGTTTCGAACTTTAAGAGAAAGAATGTTAAGGTTTGAGTCAATCTCCATCCTGTTTCACTTAGAAATACTTCAGGTTTAAAAATGGAAGAACAGGGGGTCACTTGAAGACGAATGGGCAGTCAAGTTGGAATAAATGAAGCAGACTTCCTGATAATATGGCTATGGGGATGCGGAGCTTTATTCCTGTGTATAGATGCTAAGACTATTTGGCTATTTCACTGTCTTAGTGCCTTATCTGCATTTATCTCATCCCTCAGTCAGAAGTCATTTAAGTGTCTGGCTGGATTCTTCTTTCTGTCCTTTTATAAGCTCATCAGAGTGATATAACCTACAGGTCATAGACAAACATGCTTTCGCTGTCAAATCATAACGTCTCTTGTTCCTACCCTTTCTAATTGAATCATCTGGAGCTTGTTAACCTCTCAAATTTAGATTTCTCCATCTGCAAAGGAGGCTACTAACAGTACCTAGCATGCAAGAACTTTGTAATGATTAAATGAGATAAGTATGTTAATCTTTCAGTAGAGAATCTGCCATGTAAAAAAAATGTTCAATAAATGGTTGATATCATTTTTATAATCATTAATGCTAGGGAATACCAGACCACCTGACCTGCCTCTTGAGAAATCTGTATGCAGGTCAGGAAGCAACAGTTAGAACTGGACATGGAACAACAGACTGGTTCCAAATAGGAAAAGGAGTATGTCAAGGCTGTATATTGTCACCCTGCTTATTTAACTTCTATGAATTTCCTGTATCTAATAACCCCCCAAGTTCCTTGCTTTATAAAATGTAGTAAATTCCCGTTTAACAGAACGACTGACTGGAGTCAACCACTGCTGCCATTGAGGTTATAGCTGCCATTCTGGACCTAGCCCACGATATCAGGAGTCCACTATTCTTGGCATGATTCACTGACACATGTAGAAATGTCTAACCTACTGGGCATTGTAATACTGACCTCTAACATGAATTTTGAGAATGAATTTATAGAAAGAAATGTAATTAAAGAAAAAGCATATAATTTACAGACTTTAAACATGGAGCTTAGAAAATTACAATGAAAGAGATAATAAAATTCCATTTTTATCATGAGAATACTGGAGAAGGAAATGGCAACCGACTCTAGTATTCTTGCCTGGAGAATCCCAGGAACAGAGGAGCCCGGTGGGCTGCTGTCCACGGGGTCGCATGGAGTTGGACACGACTAAAGTGGACTTAGCATGCATGCATGCATTGGAGAAGGAAATGGCAACCCACTCCAGTGTTCTTGCCTGGAGAATCCGAGGGACAGAGGAGCCTGGTGGGCTGCCATCTAGGGGGTCACACAGAGTCGGGCACGACTGAAGTGGCTTCACAACATGAGAGTGCAGATACTGCCTGGAGTAAGTGGTAAAGTAGGATTTGGAGGCAAACTCTGTAATTCCAAGAGCTCAGGCTTCTCTGCTCTCTGGTCCTATCTTCTAACAGTCAGAAGCTCATTTCCAAAACAAGAGAATTTCCTAGAGAAAAGGTTTTGGGAGCCTCTCGGCGCCCCTGCTACTCTGGCCCAACACGTGTGTTCCGTCTCTCAGTTGCGTCTGACTCTTTGGGACCCCACGGACTGTGGCCTACCAGGCGCCTCTGTCCATGGAATTTTCCAGGCAAGAATACTGGAGTGGGTTGCCGTTTCCTCCTCCAGGGGACCTTCCCAACCCAGGGGTCAAACCTATGTCTCCTGCATCTCCTTTATTGGCAGACGGATTCTTTACCACTGAGCCACCTAGGAACCCAGGCCCAGGGCACAACCTAATCCTTGCTATCCCCATCTCCTCCTCTTAATTTATAAGAGTGGTCTGTACAACTTTGTTTACCAGGGCACTGACATGGTACAAACATGTCTACCTGCAAAATGGTGATCCAGGTTTTCCTCACAACTGTATCATCTATAAACTCCTGAGTTGTACCATCTGATGAATCATCACACTAGACTGCAGAAGAGGAAAACTTTGTTACTTCACAATATCTGTTAGTAAGAACCTATGATGATATATTTCTTTCTAGGAAAGCAGGATGGATATGGTTGGGCCACACAGTAAACATGTATGGAGAAAAACAATCATTTGAGGTACTAGGATAAACTATATGAAATTGTTGGTATTTGACCATTCTTTTCCCTACATATACAGTCATCTTTTATAGTTCCACCTAACAGAAATATTACATTATTTTACTAGGTGCATATTGCCTTTGGAGGAAAAAAGTTATTGAAACAGTGAACTAATATTTGTTATCACAAAAAGACAGGGTAGACAATCAGTGTGACTCTGAGGAACTCAAAATTTTCCCAAATTCTTTTTTTTTTTTTTATATTACATTATTTTACTAGGTGCATATTGCCTTTGGAGGAAAAAAGTTATTGAAACAGTGAACTAATATTTGTTATCACAAAAAGACAGGGTAGACAATCAGTGTGACTCTGAGGAACTCAAAATTTTCCCAAATTCTTTTTTTTTTTTTAATTTTTTTAAATTTTTTAATTTTAATTGGAGGTTAATTACTTTGCAATAATGTATTGGTTTTCCCATACATCAACATGAATCTGCCACCAGAAAATTACTAGAGCTAATCAATGAATATAGTAAAGTTGCAGGATATAAAATCAACACACAGAAATCCCTTGCATTCCTATACACTAATAATGAGAAAATAGAGAAATTAAGGAAACAATTCCATTCACCATCGCAACGAAAAGAATAAAATACTTAGGAATATATCTACCTAAAGAAACTAAAGACCTATATATAGAAAACTATAAAACATGGTGAAAGAAATCAAAGAGGACACTAATAGATGGAGAAATATACCAAATACTTTTTCAATACTCAGAATGAAAAAACTGGAGAAAACATTATATGTTCATTTTGCAGGTGGGAAGGTTAAAGGAGAACTAAAACTAAGTTGACCAACCATAATGTAAATTGATGGTTAGCACATTCCTCATCATTTAGTATCCAATTCTTGGCACAAAAAATTTGATGTTTTAGAGAATGAGAAAACAGGAGGAAAACTGTTGTAGAGAAACAGAAGTGGTGAAAGAAAAGGGAAGGTACGTATGGTTGGTTCATGTTGATGTATGGTAGAAATCAACACAATATTATAAAGCAATTATCCTCCAATTTAAAAAAAATAAATTTTATAAAAGCAGAGCTAGAAGAAGAAAAGAACTGAATTTTAAAAACGGGGGAAGGTACCTAAGAGTTTGGAGAACAATAGAGGGGGTGTTAGTGCACTAAACACAAATAAAGTCTGTCATGGCAATCACTGACTAAAAGAAAGTTCTCACTGTGCTTAGAGGGCATCCAGTTCATCTCAGTTCTTCTCTAACCAGATCCAAAATATGTGTTCCTAAGACACATACTTCTCTATAGCTGTCACTTTTTCTCCCTTCAAAAGCTATTCTTGCTGAGTAGACCTCAGTGCTGTTATGTAAGTTAAAAAAAAAAAAAATCCAAAGACTGCTTTGAGACAGGAAGAAAAGAAAATCAATGAGTTGTCATGAAACACAGGACCCACAGGCTCAGTTCAAAGGGACAAGCTAAGGAGCTCTAGTCTTTCTTACTCATGGGGATGGCCAAGATGCTCAGGGACCATATGTGGATGCCATCACATTATTTAAACTCATTCATAATGTGAGGTTTAAGGCCAAATATTTCTATGAGATATTTCCGTTTTTAAAACATATTCCCAATTGTTATCATATCAACCCATGGGATAGGTAGGAAAAGCAATGCCATCCCTCTGAATAGAAAAGTGGAAATTTGTTGCTAATAAGGAAATCGAGGCTCACGTATTGGCTCAAGACCTCACAAGTATTGCAAGAACCATGACTAGAATTTATGCATTCTGATTGTTCAGTTTCAGAAACAACATGCTTTGGATTCAGAGAGATTCGAGTGTCAGCTCATATAAACCAATTTCCTCTGTAGTCATCTGAGTCTCAGTTTTGCTGGCTGTAAAATGTGCATAAGAGAGTCTATTTTGTGGGGCCACAGGCTGTGCTCAAGGAATGTTGATTCTCTTTCCCTTGCTTGCAAAGACAGAATGCTCTAGGGAGGAAAGTGAAGTAAAATGAGTGGATATTCAAAATGGTTATCTATGAAAAGCAGTAAAGGAAAAGAGTGTCCAGGTGAAAGCAAAAATAACGTTTGAAGTTTTGGTGCCTCCTAGACAGCGTTATGGACTTCCCTGGTGGCTCAGACAGTAAAGCGTCTGCCTACAATGCGGGAGACCCGTGTTCAAACCCTGAGTCAGGAAGATCTCCTGGAGAAGGAAATGGCCTGTAGGCTCCTCTGTCCACGGGGCTGCAAAGAGTCGCATATGACTGAAGGACTTCACTCTCACTTTCTTTTTCTTTCAGACAGCGTTATACAAATAGCTTCAATGTGAAGCTGACATCCTTAAGTTTGTTCATTTTCCCTATTAAACATGAATAATATGCTTTAACTAGGGATCAAATATACCTTAAAACCTAACTAAAAATGAAGATCACAACATACTTCCCCTTATCCAAAGGAAACAAAACACAAAAGAAGTTGCCCTAGAGTTTAATATGAAAATGAACTGGTCATCTTGATTCTTTTACCTTTCTAAAACATTTCAATTCAAACTTAAATACTGGATTAGCCTGAATGAAGGATGATAATTTCTTGAAAAATGCAATGTGTTCCTCTCTGAATTATCCTTATTTATAAGAGGGAACCAAAGAAACAAAATCCCTAAAACAGCAGATTGCCTGAAAGTATTTTCTTGTCATAAAAATGAGGGCTATGTCATATGATATGAGGCAATACAAAGTATTTACGAACATACTCATCTTTGGGGAAGGCTAACACAGTAAACTCAGTTTCATACAGATTAGTTCATCAGTACAGCTAGTTATCACCTGCATCCTAAGCAAGGCAATGAAAGAATGGGACATGGGGATAGTAAGTTTTGATGTGGCAACACTGAATTCAATAGAAACACTCACTTCTCAGTGCTTCTGGATGGCAGAAAAGTCTTAGGTAGAAGAAGAGAGAGCATCAGTACCAAGAATTCCCCATTATCTTTTGCCTATTTATGACACACTATTGAAATGTATAGGCTATTTACTGCTGTTTTTCAAAAGTACTTATATAACATTCATTGATTCTTTTCTAATTCAGTAAACACTTTGAGCACTATTTGCCATGCACAGGGCAAGAGCTTATAGGAGGAAAGGGCTGATGAATTCATGGCTACTGTTCTCAAACAATTTAGAATGGAGTAATATATAAATTTTCTTTAAAATAAGTTTACATTCCCTGAACCACATACGGTGGAAGTGGCATTAAGGAGTCACCAGCTGAACATCAAAAATTAAATGTAAGCATGTCAAACTATAAGGCATTAGCTAAAACTGGTTATGGTACATGTTGTAATGGGATATGATGAAATTGTTTAAAAATAGAGTTCTTGAGTTCTATTTAAGAACATATTTCTCACAGCATATTAAATGAAAAATTGGGTTTAAAATGCTGCATCAGTTATACCCCAACACCTAATGGCTTAAAATAACAATATAGCATATCTTATCATCTTTCGGTTGGCTAAGGCAACTTTGTTGGATTCTTCTGGGACCACTGATGCAGGAGTGCTAGACAATGCAGCTACAGGCTCACCAGGGACCTCGCTCATCTAGGACATCTAGGATGACTGTTTTTCTCCCTTATATCTCTTGCTGGGGTTGCACTTAAAATTGAGTAGACGAGCAGGACAAAAACACAATAATGAATTCAGACAATTTTTGTTTTTACTTTAATTTGGCTTTCTGATTCTTCCATTAGGACGGGACCTCTGAAACTGAATTCATAAGTAGAACACAATAACAAAAATAAGAACCAACACTTTTTGAAAAGTTATTCTGTGTAGGGCATGGTGCTAACCACTTTATCTATATGAACATGTTTCATATTTGCAACCACCCTCATGACAAAGATAAAATTAGCTCCCATTTATAGATGAAACCAAAAGATGTTTAGTCACTTGCCCAAAGCTCACAACTGGTAATGGCAGAGCAGATATTCCAAGTGTAGCTGCCTCCAGAATCCAAAGTCCTAACTCTACTGCCAATAGCTTGACTTCCCAGAGTTTGCTAACTACCTAAACTCATGTATAAAAATATTGCATGTATGTAACTTTTTCTGTTGATAAATATGAAATGTTCAAAGGGTCAAAAAGTCTCCAGGTTTCTGCTGAACTTTCCTATAGGAAGCCCAACAATCTGTCACAAAAGTAGGTACTTGCTACATCTACCCCATTGGGTTACCAAGCCTGCCCAGACACATCAGAACCTCAGTAAAGGATGCATTGCCACTGTGACTCCCACTGTGACTAGTCACAAGTAGCAGAGTTCAAGGCCATGCATTTAGCTGGGTTGATCCAAACAATAAGATCACACGCCTCTCACTTTCCTACTTCCTGGACTGAAGATCTCTCTGAAATCTTTCTAGGTGGCTAAAGACCTTGTGAAATCAGGGAGTTAAACAGATGGAAATAAAAGAATCCAATCCATGGGGATGGAGAGAAGACTGGAAGCCCAGCTTGTAGGACCCTTCATTCAGGGGGTTCACAGGATGGGCATCCTTCCCTCCTCATCTGTCTGCTCAGACAGCCCCACAGAGTTACTGAGCAGGCTGCAGCTGTGCAGATCTCTATCTCTGATAAAACTTTGCCTGAGAGGTATTTGCTGATGATTGTCAACAATCAAATGAATTATAGATGATGTTGGTAAACAAAATGCTGCCTTGATGAATGATGAGTTGACTCTACTCTGACATGACTGCTAAGTCATTCAACGCGCTGATTAAACCCATTACTGTAAAATAATCACCATCCATTACCTTTAATGTCGTGAACTGACAACCTAGTTAAGGCAGCTGATGGTGTCAGCAAAGTGATTTGTGTTACTGCATGTCCATCGACAATAAATCACTTCTATAAATCAATGAACAGTAGCAATAAAACAATATATTTTCATATTTCTTGACATTCAATTACAGAGTGTGTATATGGACTTAGTCTTAAACACAAACACCGATATGGAAGGATTCAGCATTCACCAGCAATGAACACAGGATTAATCCTAACTTAGCTTAGACTGGAGGTGGCTTGTATAATTATGTGTGTGTGTTAGTGTGTGTGTACATGTACCTTCTTCAGCTAATAATCTACTTGATGCTGCCGAAATAACACATTACACAAGAGTAATGGTGATTCTAGAGATGCTCCTTGTCCTGACCTTAGATAAGGAAAGGCTAGAACATTAGAGTAAAGAGCAGTGGCCCAGGAACTGGGATGTCTGAGCACTCCATTTTTAAACCTGTTTGACCTTGCACAAGTCACTTACCCTCTCTGGGATTTAGTTTCTTCATGTCCAAAGTGGGACTAATACCTGCCTATTTGAGAGAGTGATTAACAATCAAATGATGAGATACTTTACATGAGAATCCTTTTCAAAATGTAACACCTTCAAAATTGAGTTTTCACTTCCCTGTCTCTGAATGCACTATTAGCTTTAAAACTCTCTCATCTTATATGTCGATGGCTATTTCCAGGTCTAGAGGTCTTGTACACAATTAAATCTTGGCTAACTCAATTTTTAACACAGTAATATTTTATGTACCGAATCTTTCCTGATTCACTGACATATTATCTAGTACTTAATTTTGTCCCAAGCCATGTCCTACGTCTTGAGAGGACAAAAGTGAAAAGAAGTTTATCACGCAATGATGAAAATAGAAGAGAAACAGGAAACTAATAGAATCTGCATAAAAAAATCATTATATAAAAGTTAGTTCCCCAAACACCCAAATCCTATTTTCTTTTAGCCTACTCATGTCTGACTCTTTGCAACCCCATGGACTACAGCACGGCAGGCTTCCCTGTCCTTCACTATGTCTCAGAGTTTGCTCAAGCTCATGTCCATTGAGTCATCTCATCCTCTGTGGTCCCCTTGTCCTCCTCCTTTCAATATTTTCCAGCATCAGGGTCTTCTCCAATGAGTTAGTTCTTTACATCAGGTGGCCAAAGTACTAGAGCTTCAGCTCCAACATCAGTCCTTCCAATGAATATTCAGGGTTGATTTACATTGGGACTAACAAATTTGATCTCCTTGCTGTCCAAGGGACTCTGAAGAGTCTTCTCCAACATCACAATTTAAAAGCACCAGTTCTTCAGTGCTCAGCCGTCTTTACGGTCCAACTCTCACATCCATACATGACCACTGGAAAAACCATAGTTTTGACTAATGGACCTTTGTTGGCAAAGTGATGTCTCTGCTTTTTAATATGCCGTCTGGGTTGGTCATAGCTTTTCTTCCAAAGAGCAAGTGTCTTTTAATTTCATGGCTGCAGTCACCATCTATGGTGATTTTGGAGCCCAAGAAAATAAAGCCTGTCACTGTTTCCATGGTTTCCCCATCTATTTGCCATGAAGTAATGGGACTGCATGCCATGATCTTAGCTTTTTCAATGCTGAGTTTTAAGCCAGCTTTTTTACTCTCTTCTTTCACCTTAAGCAAGAGGCTCTTTAATTCCTCTTCACTTTTTGCCATAAGGGTGGTGTCGTCTGCATATCTGAGGTTACTGATATTTTTCTCAGCAATCCTGATTCCAGCTTGTGATTCATCCAGCCTGGCATTTCACATGATGTACTCTACATATGGGTTTCCCTGGTGGCTCAGATGGTTAAGAATCTGCCTGCAATTTAGGATAGCCAGGTTCAATCCCTGAATTGGGAAGATCCCCTGGAGAAGGAAATGGCAACCCACTCCAGTTCTTCTTGCCTGGAGAATTCCATGGACAGAGAAGCCTAGCAGGCTACAGTCCATGGGGTTGCCAAGAGTTGGACATGACTGAGTGACTAACACATACACACTCTCTCTGCATATAAGTTAAACAAGCAGGGTGACAATATACAGCCTTGATGTACTCCTTTCCCAATTTGGAACCAGTTTGTTGTTCCATGTCCAGTTCTAACCGTTGCTTCCTGAGCTGTATACAGGTTCCTCAGGAGGCAGGTCAGGTGTTCTGGTATTCCTATGTCTTTAAGTATTTTCCACAGTTTGTTGTGATCCACACAGTCAAAGAAAGGCTTTAGCATAGTCAATGAAGCAGATGTTTTTCTGGAACTCTCTTGCTTTTTCTGTGATCCAACGAATGTTGGCAGTTTGATGTCTGGTTCCTCTGCCTTTTCTAAATCCAGCTTGAACATATGGAAGTTCACAGTTCAAATAATGTTGAAGCTTGGCTTGGAGAATTTTGAGCATTACCTTGCTATCATGTGAGATGAGTGCAACTGTGCACTAGTTTGAACATTCTTCGGCATTGCCTTTCTTTGGGACTGGAATGAAACTGACCTTTTCCAGTCCAGTGGTCACTGCTGAGTTTTCACATTTTACTGGCATATTTGATGTAGCACTTTAACAGCAACATCTTTTAGGATTTGAAATAGTTCAGCTGGAATTCCGCCACCTCTGCTAGCTTTGTTCACAGTGATGCTTCCTAAGGCCCACTTGACTTCACACTCCAGGATGTCTGGCTCTAGGTCAGTGATCACATCATCATGGTTATCCGGGTCATGAAGATCTTTTTTGTGTAGTTATTCTTTGTATTCTTGCCCCCTCTTCTTAAAATCTTCAGCTTCTGTTAGGTCCATACCATTTCTTTCCTTTGTGTGCCCATTTTTGCATGAAATGTCCCCTTGGTATCTCTAATTTTCTTGAAGAGATCTCTAGCCATTATGGTAGAAATTTTGAAAACTGTACTATATACTTAATGAGTCTTCAACTCAGTTTCACAAATGTTTTTTCAGAAAACTATTAAGTATAAGAAGCTGTGAAGGTTAGACATATACATATGACTCAGACCCTCAGAAGGGCCTGCTATTCTAACTGAGAGAAAAAAGTATACCAATAACTATGAAATGAGACAGAAATTGTGAAGAGTAATCAAAAAGGTAACCACCAAGTTTCTTTATGATTAGGAGAAAGTTAAATTACATCTGTTTGGGCAAAGAAAGAGAAGCACTAAGGCAGGGCTGGCATTTGTGATGATTCTGGAAGGATGAGTAAAATTTAAATAAGCAGATTAATGTGATGAGGTGATGAAGGAATTGATTAAAGAAAGTTTCCAATGGAGGCATAAACCAAGGCAAAGGTAAGGATACAGAAAGCACAAAGTGGGCAGGGACTGGTGAGTTCACCCACTGTGGTTGATGGATTCCTTGAGATGAACTAGGTTATGCTGTAGTAACAAATTAGGAGCTCAATGTAACAACCCACCAACACATCAAAGGTTTGCTTCTTGCTCACCCTACACATCTGTCAGAGATCAGTGGGGACACTCAGATGCCGCCATTTTGTACTTGCATGACCTGAAATATCCATCTTCCCCTGATGCTTCCAGAGAATAAAGAAGTATGGAAAACTCTCACCTGTTCTTCTACATTCTAGAACGGAAGCAACATGTGTCTTTTCTACTCCTAGCCAATAAACCAGAAACGGTCATAGGTCTTGGGGAACTGCAAAGAGCTCAAACATGTAAATGGAAAGTAGGTTGTCTGGTGAGCATTAGTATCCCTATAATGGCTGGATTAAAAAATATGTACAACTGGGAGTAAGGCCTGAGACGGGAAAGCCACCACTTTTAGCCATGAATGTCAGGGCGAGGAATTTGCTCTTCTCTTAAAAGGAACTGGGGAGATCATTGAAAGTGTATGATCAGGAGAGTGACCTGATGGGGTTTGGTTAAATCCAGCTATTATCTGTAAGTTGGCCTCCTGGTTAAGGAAAGAATTAAACACTAAATTGGCACCATGGCCATGATAATGGAAAGAAGGGGGTATGAGTAAGAAAATTATGATATACAAATTGATTTGATTTGACAATTAACTGAAGGTGGGACCAGAAGGAGTAGGAAATAAAGGAGGGAGAGAGTCAGTGGTTTGGACAATGTGGGGCCACCATACAGGTAGGCCAGCGGAGAAGTCACATTGGAGACCCCATATCTGGGAGATAAAGGTTATCATGATGAGAATCAAAGTGTTGAATTGAAGTACAGCAACTACAGTAGAAGCCAGAGAAGTGAGTCAGTCTAGTGGGCCCTGAAATGCATTCAAAAATTGTCTAAAGATTTCTAATCAGCTACTCTTCTGTCTCATCACCACCAATATTACATCCACACACATCAGCACTAAGGCACCATGTATCTATCAACAAATATTATAGTTTTTAAAAAGTCAATATAGTTCACCATTCATAACTAATTACTATTAATAATTATAAACATAACTCTAATAGTTTTATTTATAGCATAATGGAATCAGAGTGCTCATGTTCTGCCTCTTGTATTAATGCTAACTGGGTGCCAGACCTCAGGGAAATGATTTCATTACTCTCTATTTCATTGTTGTCATGGGATATGAGCTATTTAATAATAAGTTATCTTCTCTGGGAGGTCACTTTCCTGGTCACTCTACATAAATTTTAATTGTCACTCTCCTGCCAACATTGCATATGCTTTATTTTTTTCTCTTTACCCACTGATATGCTAAGTGTTTTCCTTCTTTATTTTTGCTTATAGTCTGTCTCCCCAACTAGAATGCAAGCTCCATGACACTAGTTTGTGTCAAGACTAGTTTGTGTCAAGACTTAACAACATATTTGTCTATTTTGGTCATAAATACTCAGCAATAGCAGGCTGTCTCTAAATGTTAATAATAAAAAGTAGAAGAGCTTATAATTGGACTTGGCAATAAATGGAATATAGGAGCTGTTGTTCTAGACTTTCAGAACTCAAATAAAGCATATTTCCCTGACCCTCATTATATTGTTACATCATCTTTTGTAATATATGCATCACACTCCACTGCAGATGTCCCTTAAAGTTGCAATGCCATTTCCTCCAACTTTGAAATTTGGACTATCTTCTTACTGTGGGCCACACTTTAATAAATATCATTACAAGTATAATTTTGCATCTTTCTCACATCACTTATTATATTTCTAAAATAATTATTCTTGGGTAAAATGGTATGAACAGTTTAACAACTTTTGCAATTGAATTGGTTTTTGCCAAATTGCCTTCCAGAAAGGCATTATCAATTCATATCCCCTTAAACAGAAATAACCTCACACTGATGAGTAAGATGATGGTCTCTGAGACAGACTTCAGGGTCAAGTCTTAGCTTAATGATCTCTGGTTGAAAATACTTGGCAACTCACTGAATCCCTCTAGGTCTTAATTTCCATATCTGAAAAATAACTAAAATAATGTTATTATTTTTTAGAGTTGTTCTGAAGATTAAATGTGAAAATTTAAAAATATAAAATGGAATCTTATAGACTAAATAAAATTTAACCACTGTTATTTCAGTGTACAGGATTATCTTTCCTCCAGATCCTTACCAACACTGCGTATTTTACTTTGCCAAGCTTAGTGTTTTTCTTACTGCTAATTACATTAGATTTATTTCACTACTAGTTATGATGAACATTCTTTCTTAGGGTTATCATTTCTTTTTTTCCATTGGGATTTTCATTGCTTACTGACCTATAAGATTTCCTTAAGTATTAAGGAAATTAATCTTCCATCTGTCAAATGTATTATAAATATTTTTCCAGACTGTGATTTGCCTTTTAATTTGGGTCTGTGGTTTTATTTGCTTTACCAAGTTTAAAAATTTTATGTTATCTAATCCATCAATATTTTCCCTTATGAGCTTTGTTTTGGGGACTTTGCATAGGCAATTTTTCTTTATCAAGTATAATTATTCACTTATTTCTTCTAGTTCTCTCAGGCTTCTGTTATTTATGCTTAAAATTTCATTCCATCTGGCATTTATTTTGGTTTAAGACATGCAGTAAGCACCTAGATTTTTTCACATGCTAATTCAACTGATTGGGTTTCCTGCTCATAGCTTCTAGTCTTTGATTTTTTAACTGATGAGCTATTAATAAAATGGAACCAAAGGGACCAAGAAGAAAAAGTAAACCAGATTAATTAAACCCAGATCATTATTTTATGCAATAATTTAATTAATAGACTCTGACTTGAATTCACTAAACTTATTAATGAAGTTAATACAATTCAATAAAGTGAATAAAGTTTAATAAAATGAATGGGCTTTGTAACAACTATTCTGATTGTGTTCCCTTTTTTGCTTCTGCCAAACCTGGTCCTAAGCTGAGGCTGCTATAAGGGGATAGATAGTCATATTCTTTTCCAGGGGATCTTCCCGACCCAGGGATCAAACCTGTCTCTCCTGCATCTCCTGCATTGGCAGGTGGATTCTTTACCACTGAGCCACCAGGGCATTACCTTTGCAAAAATGGGCATTGATACCCCAAGCAGGAATGTTGGTCTCTCTGGAGAAAGATGCAGATGGAATTACTAAATGTACATGAGACTACCCTGTAGATATGTATATCCTTATGGCATAAAGTGAAGAGGAACTAAAAACTGGAAGAAAGTGAAGAGGAACTAAAAAGCCTCTTGATGAAAGTGAAAGAGGAGAGTGAAAAAGTTGGCTTAAAGCTCAACATTCAGAAAATGAAGATCATGGCATCCGGTCCCATCACTCCATGGGAAATAGATGGAGAAACAGTGGAAACAGTGTCAGACTTTATTTTGGGGGGGCTCCAAAATCACTGCAGATGGTGACTGCAGCCATGAAATTAAAAGACGCTTACTCCTTGGAAGAAACTCGTTATCTCAAGTAGTATAGGATAAATAGTCCCCTATAACTACTGGAAGTCAAAATTTGATATTTCAAAATATAATTGATCTTAGTCCTATTTTTTAAGGAATCTGGGCATATAACCCAAAGAAACCAGAATTGAAAGAGACATATGTACCCCAAGGTTCATTGCAGCACTCTTTACAATAGCTAGGACACAGAAGCAACCTAGATTTCCATTGGCAGATGAATGGATCAGGAAGCTGTGGTATATATACACAATGGAACATTAAATCAGCTATAAAAAGGAACACATTTGAGTCAGTTCTAATGTGGTGAATGAACCTGGAGCCTATTATACACAGTGAAGTCAGAAAGAGAAAGACAAATACTGTATATTAATGCATATATATGGAATCTAGAAAGATGGTACCAATGATCTTACATGCAGAGCAGCAAAGGAGACAGTGGGAAAGGGTGGGACAATTTAAGAGAACAGCATTAAAACGTACATTACCTTATGTAAAATAGATGACCAGTGTGAGTTCAATGCATGAAGCAGGGCACCCAAAGCTGGTACTTTGGGGCAACCCAGAGGGACAGGATGAGGAGGGAGGTGGAAAGGAGGTTCATGATGGGGGGCGGGGTGGGGGCCAGGAAACATGTATACCTATGGCCGATTCACGTTGATGCTGTTAGGCAGAAAGTCAGACATTCACGTTGATGCTGTTAGACAGAAAGTCAGACATTCACGTTGATGCTGCTAGGCAGAAAGTCAGACATTCACGTTGATGCTGCTAGGCAGAAAGTCAGACATTCACGTTGATGCTGCTAGGCAGAAAGTCAGACATGAGCTATGAGGGGAGGCCTGGCTGAAAGGGATGCAAGCTGACCTCTAAACTCCAGCCCAGACACACCCAGGAGAACACATAGATATGCTACAAAATAACCACAGAGACTTTTCAACTCCTGCACATGCACCCTAGGCACACAGTGGATACAAAATAACCACAGGGGCTTCTCCAGGGGAGGCCTGGTTGATCTCTAACCCTACCTAATAATGTATGGCAAAACCCATCATAATATTGTAATTATCCTCCAATTAAAATAAACAAACTAGATTATATATATATATACATATATATGTGTGTATATATATATATATAAAATGGATCTTAATTATGTTTTTCCTTTCAACCTATAAAGTCAAATCTTCCCAAAGATCCCTTCAAACATATTGGTATTAACAATTCAGCTAAAATAAAATAAGAAGACCTATTTAAATCCACTTTCAGGTTCCATGATTCTTCAGGCTTATCATCAGCTTTCTTCCTGTGACAAGGATCTTAAGGGAACAGGACTGCAAAGTAGAATTTGATTATTGAAAGCTGTTACTGCACTGATCTAAATGGCCTCCTATCCATTTCCCCAACCCCCAGGCCTCTGAACCAGACTCCTGAATGTCTTCTGTTAGCTCATAAAAGCAAGCCCTGGTGACCAGCTGGTCTTAAGAGGCAAAGGTTCAACGCCCTCTTTTCTGAGCTTTCTCTAGAGACTCTGCTCTTGTTTGACCTCATCTCTTTGAACTCTTGATTCTCTAACTTGACTTTGACATCTGTTTCTGACCCTTATTAGATTTGGTCCTTTCATTTTCATTTGTTCTTTTGTACTTGAAGCGTTCTCACTATTTTCAGGTGAGCCTTGTCTGTCTAGGATCTCTGTCGTCTTTCAGGAAGATTCAGACATTTATACATTACATGAGCTACTGAGTTACTGTTTGGTATAGGTATTAAATGCATGAAGCCTTTTGGTGAGAAACTTTGCCATAGCTACTTATGTATGTAGGAGCTATAAACAAGATTTATAAATCACACTTTAATTAACATAACCACCTCTCTTTTCATCATAGTTATTCTCTCCTTTATACTTTTATTCATTATGTTCCCTTCTCCTGAAATAGCTAAACTTATTCCTATTTTCTACTTTCAAATCTTAACATTCTTCCAGTCCCACTCAAATCCTGGATCCTCTGTGAAGCCTCTTTAAACTGTTCTCTTCTTCTTCTGATTTTTTTTCTTTTTGTGACTTCAACTTCTACTGACCTTTAAATGTGTACTTAACAACTTATAAGTGCATCCTTTCTTGTTCAATGGCATATCTGGGTCTTGTTTACTCAGCTAGATTATGGTCCCCTTAAGAACAGAGGCAAGGATGTTCTAATTCCCACAATGGCCATCATAGTGTTCAGTGGCCTGTGAGTACTCAGAAGTGTCAACTGGTGGCTGACCAGCTCCATTCCCATTGCACTGTAACCTAATGGAGTTTGTCTATTCTGATTAGCATTATCTCAAGGAGATAATATTTCCCTTGTGCTCTTTTTTGTGGATGCTTTTGTTCATCTCCCTAAAAACTCACACTTCTTTAATCTTCCTCCAGCCTTCGTTATAATTTTACAGATATATAATTTTATAGTGGATACACATCTATTTATTTTTTACTGGAAATATTTACTAGTTAAGATTTTAACATAAGTCCTCAAACTCATTATTTTGCAATTTTACAAGTGTCTTAACAATCAATCCTGCAAATTAGACAAGGGAAACATTTATCCTCACTATGTTGAGGAGAAAATGGAGATATTTAATTTCTAAGTGGCTTCTCCAAGTTTATATATTTAGCAACTAGCATAGACGAGACTAAAATAGTTCACTGGACCTAGAACTAGTGATCTCCAGAATGAAACCAGGACCCATTCTACTAAGCGCCACTGCCCTTCAATTACCATAAGGCCGAATTCCAATTAAGATCTATTCCACTTGAAAATGTATATAAAATTTCAACAGCAGCAATGTCTCAAATCTTGTTAACTATTACTCTATCATGCTTTACTGAAAGAGACTTCTAGAATTCAAGGGTATGATTTATTCATCTATTTTACCTCCTATTCTTTCTCTCTCAGAACCAACTATTCCCTTAATTGAATCTATCTTTAAACTAGAAAATACTTTCATTTTTTTCTGTCAGAGGTATTTCAGCTCCCTTTTAGTGAACTGGTTATGAGGATTGTGCCTGAATTAGTTAGGGAGATACAGTGGCAATTGTGTACCATGGCTACTTGCAAAATGCAATTAAGCACTGGGATGCTGGCCAAAGCCCTGGCAGGCAAAGACCTGAAACCAAGGGAGGGATTATACTGGAGCCACATTCAGTTCAGTTCAGTTCAGTCGCTCAGTCGTGTCTGATTCTTTGCGACCCCATGATTTGCAGCACGCCAGGCCTCCCTGTCCATCACCAACTCCCAGAGTTCACTCAGATTCAAGTCCATCGAGTCCGTGATGCCATCCAGCCATCTCATCCTCTGCCGTTGTCCCCTTCTCCTCTTGCTCCCAATCCCTCCCAACATCAGAGTCTTTTCCAATGAGTCAACTCTTCGCATGAGGTGGCCAAAGTACTGGAGTTTCAGCTTTAGTATCATACCTTCCAAAGAAATCCCAGGGCTGATCTCCTTCAGAATGGACTGGTTGGATCTCCTTGCAGTCCAAGGGACTCTCAAGAGTCTTCTCCAACACCACAGTTCAAAGCATCAATTCTTCGGCGCTCAGCCTTCTTCACAGTCCAACTCTCACATCCATAAATGACCACAGGAAAAACCATAGCCTTGACTAGACGGACCTTAGTCGGCAGAGTAAAGTCTCTGCTTTTGAATATGCTGTCTAGGTTGGTCGTAACTTTTCTTCCAAGGAGTAAGCATCTTTTAATTTCATGGCTGCAGTCACCATCTGCAGTGATTTCAGAGCCCAAAAAAATAAAGTCTGAGACTGTTTCCACTGTTTCCCCATCTATTAGTACCATCTAATTGCTGTTTTAACTTCCTTCTTTCAGCCATATTGGTTGTCCTGGGGAGGACTGGATGCTTCCAACACAAGAGCAAGAGCCAAAGTGAATTTATCATCAGATTAAATTTGTTTTGTTTGAGTCAGTCTGAGATCTGGCCATGAGACATCATTCCCTTTACTCCTATGATGTTGTTCCAGATGTTCCAGCTGCTTGTAGGTTGTCATGCTGCTGATTCAGCCCTGGCCCTGGGAAATGATAGCTGATCAACCTTTGGATGTCCATTCCCAAGTCAACTGTTAGTAGGTTTGTATGCATTCTAGAGATGGAAGCATTAGGGAAAAAAATGCTTAGATATTACACTGAGAGAGAAATAAGCATTTAAATTCCTTTTGGTGGTAAAGGAGATTTAAAGTGGATATAAACAGGGTATAAAATGCAGTGGTTATTTGTAGGAATAACATCCCCTCTCTCCCAAATATCTTCTCCACTTTTACTTGCAATTCTGTATTGGTTATAGTAGAAAGTATCACTCACTTCAGACTCTCTTTACAGCAAATTTCCTTAAAATGGGGAGCACGTCTGCTCTAACATATCTATGTGAATGAGCAGGGGAGCTGATGTCAGTTTGGATGAGGTAAATAGACAAAGAAGAAATCATACTGGTTGAAGCAAATCTTACATTGTATCTTCAGATAGTTTTTTCCAGAGTGGAAGCATTAATATGCAGCATCTTGAGACTTAAATACTTCTTGTGAAGCCAATATTCCTCAAAAAGTGTTGCTTTAACTGAGTTCACCAAATATATACCAAGATCTTAAATGCAATAAACAGATACCCAGTTCAAAGAATATGTCCTTAGCTGAAATTAACTATGTTAAAATTCCCTCAGTATAAAGAAATTTGTTTCCTTCAAGTTACTCTGCAAATGCCTGCTATCTCTTTCTCTTACTATTTGCCCATCTATTTGTCAGAGGCTAGAATTACATGTATATCTTTATTCCAAGGGCTTGATCTAGTAGCCTCAAAAACCTCAGCATTTGGTTATATATGATAAATAAGTTCTGGATATCCATTATATAGCAAGCACCTATAGCTAACAATACTGTCCTGGATGCTTAAAATTTGTTAAGAAGGTAGATCTTATGTTAAGTGTTGCAATAATAATAATAGAGGTGGAAAGACATTTTGGGAGGTGATGAATACATTCATGGCCTTGATGGTGGTGATGGTGATAGTGGCATGGGTATATCTGATCACCAAATTCATCTAGTTGTATGCATTAAATATATACCTCTTTTTATATTTCAATCATATGTCAATAAAGTGGCTTTTAAAAAACTCAGCATTGTGCTATAGAATTTTGCCTATGCTGCAGAATCAGGAGGGGAAGAGTAACATCAGGTTTACAGTCCAGTCCTTATAGGTGTTATTCACATGAAAATATAGATATTGGGATAGGTATACTATAACAACCTAAATCATTTTCCACAAGTGTAACAAGTGTTTTGCCCTTTACCCACTTAACTTCTAAGTCATGTGAGTAATAGGTACAGAGTTGGAGGTGAAATAAAAAGCATTGCTTGTACTCCTCTATCACCTCCAATCTCACCTGTATCAAGTACTCATACCACAGGGCTGCCACCACAGACCCTGACATTGTCTTAAAGAGAGAAAAGGAAGCAAGAGGAGAAAAGAAAAGTAGAGCTCTATTAAAAAGCGAAGCATGGAAAGACATCTGGTGCTGCACTGACATGCTGCTCGAAGCTTCTGGCCTTCTGCTGTCTATACTGTTCTTGCCTAGCAGACGCCCTTTTCTCTCCACTGCCTTTAAAAACATCCCTCAAGTTCAGTCAGAATGAAAAAGGGCACTGGACTGAGATTCAAGAAACCACCAATTCAGTTCCAACCCTTCAACTCATTTGCAATGAAAACTTAGAAAAGCAAGCCTGTCTTAGAAAACTTAGACAGGCATCCAAATGCCATGTCTCCATCACCTAGAAAACAGGTAAGGTCATCCCCATGGCATGGCCTCCAGGCAGCCCCTGCCCTGCTATCTGACCATGTCTCCACTCATAGAACTCCAACAGGATCGAAGAGTTTCACAGCGATGATGTCTGATCATCATAGGTTTATCCCTAGTGAAGGCTTACTGAGAAATCAGTAAGTGGGAACTTTTCCTAGTTGGTGTTCTGAGTCGGTACAACAGGCAATGATTTACCTTTTGAATTTTGAAAAGTGTTGCAGGCAGCAATGCCTGATTTCTCACCATTAGAGCTTTTTCCTTTGGATTAACTGTTTCTCTCTGTTTTTCCTTAAAATAAAAAGACCCATAGTATGGATTAAAGCAATCAGTCCTCACCTCCCTCTCCCTAGCCCTTGAGAGCTGAAAGTCTTGTACACCACCATCACTGGGGCAGGCTGAATAACGCCTCCCCCTTCCCCAAAGACGTTCATGTCCTAATCCCACGAACATGAATGTGTTATCTTCTCTGTCAAAAGGGACTTTCCAAATGTGAGTAAGTGGAAGAGCTCATGATGGAAAGATTACTTTGGATTGTCCAGAGGGACCCAGTGTAATCAAAAGGGTCCTTTTAAGAGAGAAGTATAAGAGTCAAAGGAAAAAGTTTGAAGGATACAACGCTGCTGACAGGATAGAAGCTGTAGGATAGAATCAAGCCAGGCGATGCCAGCAGCCTGTAAAAACTAGCCGAGAAAATATATCCTTTCCTAGGGACTTGAGGAAAAAATGCAGCCCTGCCAAAACTTTGATTTTAGGACTTCTGATATCCAGAGCCGTAAGATTATCAATTTGTGTTGTTTTAAGCTACTGCATTTATGGTAGTTACAGCATCAAAGGAAACTAATACAGCCATCCAACTTATATTTTTTTATACAGATCTGTATTGTGTTGGTCATTCCTTGCCCTTATTTCTAATCAGGATGACTTCATTCAAATTATTCACATTAACACATTATCCTATAACCAGCCATGCCTAGTGGAATAGGTTGTACTTCTAACATGGGAGATTACAAGGCAAAACTCTGGCTCCAAGGCCAGACAGACCTGGGTTTGAACCCCTTCCCTGAAATATTATAGCTCTGTCACCTTGAATAAGATATCCTTATCACTCTGAAGCTAGCTTCTAATCTGTGATAAGTTCTTGCCTAGCAGACGCCCTTTTCTCTCCACTGCCTTTAAAAACATCCCTCAAGTTCAGTCAGAATGAAAAAGGGCACTGGACTGAGATTCAAGAAACCACCAATTCAGTTCCAACCCTTCAACTCATTTGCAATGAAAACTTAGAAAAGCAAGCCTGTCTTAGAAAACTTAGACAGGCATCCAAATGCCATGTCTCCATCACCTAGAAAACAGGTAAGGTCATCCCCATGGCATGGCCTCCAGGCAGCCCCTGCCCTGCTATCTGACCATGTCTCCACTCATAGAACTCCAACAGGATCGAAGAGTTTCACAGCGATGATGTCTGATCATCATAGGTTTATCCCTAGTGAAGGCTTACTGAGAAATCAGTAAGTGGGAACTTTTCCTAGTTGGTGTTCTGAGTCGGTACAACAGGCAATGATTTACCTTTTGAATTTTGAAAAGTGTTGCAGGCAGCAATGCCTGATTTCTCACCATTAGAGCTTTTTCCTTTGGATTAACTGTTTCTCTCTGTTTTTCCTTAAAATAAAAAGACCCATAGTATGGATTAAAGCAATCAGTCCTCACCTCCCTCTCCCTAGCCCTTGAGAGCTGAAAGTCTTGTACACCACCATCACTGGGGCAGGCTGAATAACGCCTCCCCCTTCCCCAAAGACGTTCATGTCCTAATCCCACGAACATGAATGTGTTATCTTCTCTGTCAAAAGGGACTTTCCAAATGTGAGTAAGTGGAAGAGCTCATGATGGAAAGATTACTTTGGATTGTCCAGAGGGACCCAGTGTAATCAAAAGGGTCCTTTTAAGAGAGAAGTATAAGAGTCAAAGGAAAAAGTTTGAAGGATACAACGCTGCTGACAGGATAGAAGCTGTAGGATAGAATCAAGCCAGGCGATGCCAGCAGCCTGTAAAAACTAGCCGAGAAAATATATCCTTTCCTAGGGACTTGAGGAAAAAATGCAGCCCTGCCAAAACTTTGATTTTAGGACTTCTGATATCCAGAGCCATAAGATTATCAATTTGTGTTGTTTTAAGCTACTGCATTTATGGTAGTTACAGCATCAAAGGAAACTAATACAGCCATCCAACTTATACTCTTTTATACAGATCTGTATTGTGTTGGTCACTCCTTGCCCTTATTTCTAATCAGGATGACTTCATTCAAATTATTCACATTAACACATCATCCTATAACCAGCCATGCCTAGTGGAATAGGTTGTACTTCTTACATGGGAGATTACAAGGCAAAACTCTGGCTCCAAGGCCAGACAGACCTGGGTTTGAACCCCTTCCCTAAAATATTATAGCTCTGTCACCTTGAATAAGATATCCTTATCACTCTGAAGCTAGCTTCTAATCTGTGATAGTGCTATACTAACTGCATAAGGTCAGTGAGAGCATTAAATAAGATAATTAACATAAAAGAACGGAAGTCCTGGTACATAGTAGGCAGTCAACAAATAATAGCTATTTTTGTTACCAGAAGGGATGGTTCATTGAACTAGAGTATTCAGCAAAGACTTGATGGATGAAGTGCCACCTAATTGGGCCTTGAGGATCTAGGGAGATGCAGATAGGTCCTTTCAGAAGTGAAGGCACAATGTTGGGGATTACAAACTTTGGGGTAGAGGCTTGGATTTGCAACTTACTAGCCATGTCATTTTCGGAGAAGGCAATGGGACCCCACTCCAGTACTCTTGCCTGGAAAATCCCATGGACAGAGGAGCCTGGTGGGCTGCAGTCCATGGGGTCGCTAAGAGTCGGACACGACTGAGAGACTTCACTTTCACTTTTCACTTTCATGCATTGGAGAAGGAAATGGCAACCCACTCCAGTGTTCTTGCCTGGAGAATCCCAGGGACGGGGGAGCCTGGTGGGCTGCCGTCTCTGGGTTTGCACAGAGTTGGACACGACTGAAGCGACTTAGCAGCAGCAGTCATGCCATTTTAGGCAAGTTACTTCACTCCTGACCCTAAATTTCTTCAGCTAAAATATGTACAGCAATATCCACTCATAGGGTCATGGTAAGGATTAGACAGGATTATATGTGAAGGCTTCCCTGGTAGCTCAGCTGGTAAGAATCTGCCAGCAGTGCAGGAGACGAGGGTTCGATCCCTGGGTCAGGAAGATCTCCTGGAGAAGGAAATGGCAACCCACCCCAGTATTCTTGCCTGGAAAATCCCATGGACACAGGATCTTGGGGGGCTACAGTCCCTGGGGCTGCAAGAGTCAGACTTAGTGACTAAACCGCCACCACCATATGTGAACCCTTAGGAAAAGTTTACCTCAGAATACCATCAGCAGAGTTAGGAGAGCAACAGGGGCAAAGCTGCAGGGCATGATTTTGAAACAGATAAACCAGCAAACAGTTTCCAGTGGAGTCAGCAGACTGGAGAAGAACTGAAAACACTAGACAGTAGGTGGAAACCAGGATATAGGGAGTCCTGAGTTCCCAGCTAAGATTTCCTGGACCAAAGGACTGAGTGATTTTTGTAAGAGAAGCTAGTCAATATAATCCACAGAGGGTTTTATGTAACACTATAAATTCTTGTAAGTTTGCCTATAATGCAAATGATGGAAGAGCTTATAGAGAGGTATTCAATATTTTCAGTTTCTTAGCATGAATTACACGTATTTTCTCAGCATGCATTACAATGTATTTCACTGTAAAAAGTAAGATATGAATGTAGAATCCCAATATAAAAATCATAGAAGGGCTTTTTAAATATAAATTTGTATTAGATCTCAAATTTAAACATTCATTAGGTGGATATGTACCAAGCACCTATCATTTAAACAGTTGGGAAAAAAGTAATAAGCAAAGAACCCAATCACTGGGTTATAGAGCCTAGTTTCATGGAAGAGACAGAGTCTCTACATATGCCTAGTATTTCATATGATATCACTTCATTTCAGTTCAGTCGCTCAGTCGTTGGCATGATTTTGAAACAGATAAACCAGCAAACAGTTTCCAGTGGAGTCAGCAGACTGGAGAAGAACTGAAAACACTAGACAGTAGGTGGAAACCAGGATATAGGGAGTCCTGAGTTCCCAGCTAAGATTTCCTGGACCAAAGGACTGAGTGATTTTTGTAAGAGAAGCTAGTCAATATAATCCACAGAGGGTTTTATGTAACACTATAAATTCTTGTAAGTTTGCCTATAATGCAAATGATGGAAGAGCTTATAGAGAGGTATTCAATATTTTCAGTTTCTTAGCATGAATTACACGTATTTTCTCAGCATGCATTACAATGTATTTCACTGTAAAAAGTAAGATATGAATGTAGAATCCCAATATAAAAATCATAGAAGGGCTTTTTAAATATAAATTTGTATTAGACCTCAAATTTAAACATTCATTAGGTGGATATGTACCAAGCACCTATCATTTAAACAGTTGGGAAAAAAGTAATAAGCAAAGAACCCAATCACTGGGTTATAGAGCCTAGTTTCATGGAAGAGACAGAGTCTCTACATATGCCTAGTATTTCATATGATATCACTTCATTTCAGTTCAGTCGCTCAGTCGTATCCAGCTCTTTGCGACCCCTTGAATCACAGCACGCCAGGCCTCCCCTGTCCATCACCAACTCCTGGAGTCCACCCAAATACATGTCCATTGAGTTGGTGATGCCATCCAATCATCTCATCCTCTGTCATCCCCTTCTCCTCCTGCCCTCAATCTTTCCCAGCATCAGGGTCTTTTCAAATGAGTTAGCTCTTCGCATCAGGTGGCCAAAGTATTGGAGTTTCAGCTTCAGCATCAGTCCTTCCAGAGAACACCCAGAACTGATCTCCTTTAGAATGGACTGGCTGGATCTGCTTGCAGTCCAAGGGACTCTCAAGAGTCTTCTCCAACACCACAGTTCAAAAGCATCAATTCTTCGGTGCTCAGCTTTCTTCACAGTCCA
>SJYT01062740.1:0-18747 GCA_006410635.1 Cephalophus harveyi | reverse complement strand
GATTTGAAACAGCTCAACTGGAATTCCATCACCTCCACTAGCTTCGTTCATAGTGATGCTTCCTAAGGCCCGTTTGACTTCACATTCCAGGATGTCTGGCTCTAGGTAAGTGATCACACCATTGTGATTATCTTGGTCATGAAGATCTTTTTGTACAGTTCTTCTGTGTATTCTTGCCACCTCTTCTTAATATCTTCTGCTTCTGTTAGGTCCATATCATTTCTGTCCTTTATTGTGCCCATCTTTGCATGAAATATTCCCTTGTTATCACTAATTTTCTTGAAGAGATCTCTAGTCTTTCCCATTCTATTGTTTTCCTCTATTTCTTTGCATTGATTGCTAAAGAAGGCTTTCTTATCTCCCCTTGTTATTCTCTGGAACTCTGCATTCAAATGGGTATATCTTTCCTTTTCTCCTTTGCTTTTCACTTCCCTTCTTTTCACAGCTATCTGTAAGGCCCCCTCAGATAGCCGTTTTGCTTTTTTGCATTTCTTTTTCTTGGGGATGGTCTTGATTCCTGTCTCTTGTACAATGTCATGAATCTCCATCCCTAGTTCATCAGGCACTCTATCAGATCTAATGCCTTAAATCTATTTCTCACTTCCACTGTATAGTCATAAGGGATTTGATTTAGGTCATACCTGAATGGTCTAGTAGTTTTCTCCACTTTCTTCAATTTCAGTCTGAATTTGGCAATAAGGAGTTCATGATCCCCATAATAAATATTACAAAAGAAAGTATAAAAAATTAAAAGTTGAAACAGGGCCTGAAATAGTGTTAAGAACTGATTTTCTCCCCCCCAGATTAAGACCTAATCTCCAATGTTATGGTATTTGGAGGTGAGGACCAGGGGAGGTAATTAGGTTTAGATGTCATCATGAATAGGGCCCTAATGATGGGATCAATGACCTAACATAAGGAAATAAACCAGAGACATCGCTCTCCACAATGTGTGGCCATCTGCAAGCTGGTAGAGAGGCCTCGCCAGACACCAATTATGCTGGCACCCTGATCTTGGACTTACAGCATCAACAATTGTGAAAAAATAAACATCTCTTGTTTAGTGCACCCACTCAATGGTATTTTGTTACAGCAGTCCAAATTGACTAATAGCAGTCTGTTGTTGTTGAGTCACTCAGTCATGTCCAACTCTTTGTGACCCCATGGATAGCAACATACCAGGCTTCCGTGTCCTTCACTAACTCTGGTGTAAGTAAGTAAGTGTTAGTCGCTCAGTCGTGCCCAACTTTTTGCGACCCCATGGACTGCAGCCCACTAGGCTCCTCTGTCCATGAGATTTTCCAGGCAAGGATACTGGAGTGGGTGGCCATTTCCTTCTATCTCTGGAGTTTGCTCAAATTCACGTCCTCTGAGTCAGTGATGCTATCTAACCATCTCATCCTCTGCTGCCCCTTTCTCCTTTTGCCTTCAACATTTCCCTACATTTAAGGAGTTCATATCCTTGACATCCATTCTTCTCTCCTCCCTGCGTAGATATTCAGAAGGTAGGGCAGGATTTGCTCAACTCATACGCTCTGGAATTGAACTCTGGTTATTGTAAACTAGTTCAAAGCCAACTCTCCTCCAGCCTGGGGCAAGTGCCTCCTTGTCTCACCTTCTAGTTTACCCACTGACTGCACTCTCCTTTGGCAATCATAATTCTCATCACCAAGTGGTTTTCATGTGTATATTGTTAATGATGAACATGATATCATCTCCTTAATCTTACAAGGATCATTTCTTCTCCTGCTCTGTACACAGTATAACTGTGGTCATAATCTACATTTTGACTGGGCTAGGATGACTGAGAATGTGAGAAGCCTCTTGTTTGAGCTGGAAGGAGGGAGAGCAAATGTGGCATGAGATAATAAATATTGCTTGAAGGAATCAAGGAGGACTAGGAAAATAATAATTACAGCAATAACAACAAGAGGAAGGAGGAAGAGAAGAAGTAAAAGAGAAGAGGCTATTGAACTTCTAGGGAAAAAGACACCACTGTGAATTAAACTGGACACTGGCTTTGAAAATTTATTGAGTCAGCAATTCCCCAGAGAAAAGCTATTTGCCACTGTTGAGCTGATTCAATATCTCTACACCAAAAGAAGAATAAATGCTTCAAACAAATGGAAGGCAAAATTGCTGGCTGTATTTTTATGATCTGCTAGTTTTGCCAAGTGAAAAGCTTGTGATATTTCCACCTAGTCTGTAACTAAAGCCTAATTGTCTTTCATCTTTAGTCCATTCTCCACAAAGTAGCCAAAATAGCATTTATAAACATGATTTGGACCACTCTTGGCTTAAAAACCAATTTGCAACTTCCTTTACATTGAAAATAAAACCCGAGTTCTTTATCATAACTTCCAAGGCACTGACAGTCTGATCCCTGACCTCCTCTCTGTGCCTGGTCACTCAGTCATGTCCAATTCCTTTGTGACCCTATGGACCATAGCCCACCAGCCTCCTCTTTCCATGGTATTCTCCAGGCAAGAATACTGGAGCAGGTAGCCATTCCCCGGGGATCTTCCCAACCCAGGGGTCAAACCTGGGTCTCCTGCATCGCAGGCAGATTCTTTACTGTCTGAGCCACCTGGGAAGCCCAGCCACCTCTCTTACCCTATAAAATTGCCGCCCTCACTCCCAATGCACCTGCCAAACTGGTCTTGTTTTTGTTTTCTTTATTCATGCTAATTTCACTCTCCCCTGCATCCCTCTGAAAGCTGAATGCTGAGCTAGCAATGCTCTTCCTTCACTTCTTCACTGGTCTGCCTCTTTCTGAGGCATCAGGTTTCAAGCATGAACGTCATCCCCTAAGAGAGGCCTTTCAATATGCATCCTGTCAAATAATTCTTTGCTATTTTCCTCACTAATACTTTGCAACATATAAATCTTCCCATGAGGGACAGGGCTTGCTCTTCTGTTCAAATATATTGATAAGGCCCAACCCATTATCCTAGAGGCCTTTCAATATGCATCCTGTCAAATAATTCTTTGCTATTTTCCTCACTAATACTTTGCAACATATAAATCTTCCCATGAGGGACAGGGCTTGCTCTTCTGTTCAAATATATTGATAAGGCCCAACCCATTATCCTGCGTGCAGTAGGCGCTCAGGTATATGTTGAATAAATTAATGTGAATGGGTGGATGGGAGCAGTGTAGTGTCTCTGGGGAAAAGGATGTGTGGGTCAGACATCAATTTTAAGAGGAGTCAGATCTTTTTAAATTAAACTTTAGACTCTTTGAGAAATTGAAATCTGCCTCTACTTGGCCAAGTACAAATTTCCCCAAACACTGTACTTTTCCCTTCTTTATGGAATCATCAAACTTTAGAAGTCTGTACACTATGTCTAGCCACCCCCTCAACTTTGTAATGTCTTCTGTCTTCTTGTTCTTCTGTCTTCTTGTATGAGCTCATTCACTGCTTTATCTCTAGCCTCTAGACCTCTGCCCAGTATCCAGTAGGTACTTACTGAATATTTGCTGAATGAACAAGAGTAGAAATTCTCTGTGACAAGAACCATGCCAAACACCTCTTAGGCCTTTTTAAAAATTAAGCAACATGTCAACTAATGAGTTGACATTAGTGGAATGAGGTGCTAATATTTAGAAAAATAAACATATTAAAAATCTTTCTAAAATATTAGATGCATACTTTGCCTGATTATATATGGGACACAACACAATTTGACATTTTCTTGATGTTTCAGGGTTATTAACATGACCAAACACCTCTTAGGCCTTTTTAAAAATTAAGCAACATGTCAACTAATGAGTTGACATTAGTGGAATGAGGTGCTAATATTTAGAAAAATAAACATATTAAAAATCTTTCTAAAATATTAGATGCATACTTTGCCTGATTATATATGGGACACAACACAATTTGACATTTTCTTGATGTTTCAGGGTTATTAACATGACCAGCAATTATTGTTTGCTTCTGTTTCTGAGGATGTAGTTTGGTCCAATATTTGCAGGAAGGAAAGGAGGCACATGAGCAAATATGGTCCCTCATATTAAGTTCCCTTAAACCATCTATGCCAAGTGGCCTGGAGCACTCAAGACAGAAATTTCAAGATAATTAAGCAAACAGTTTCCATGGGAAACTGATCCAATTGCACTCTCTCTAAAGGCAGTAACAAGCATTTCATTTCTAGTGCAGGATGGCTCTCTCGTTTTCTCTTTCACCATACATACACTTAAGGAAGTAAGTTGCCAGTTCTATCTTTGGTGCTTCTCATCTTAAATTCCAGAATAATTTTGAGAAACTGTGATGAAACAGTACTCACTTTAGAGTCAGACAAAGCTGAGCCTGAATCGCAGCTCTGCCACTTCTAGCCATGAAGAGAGATATGAGGATGGTTATATGATGGACATGTGACACTTTACACAGCATCTGACACACAAAAATGCCTTATCCATGAGGTGTTTCACCACCCTCTGTAGTCTGTCATCTGTTCTTCCAATGGCCTAACTGCCCTGTGGCCCTCACTATCCATCCACTTGCCTGGGAAGATCCTTAGCTTACTTCTCTCCACATTTTGCCATCTATCAAGAAATTTCCTATGGAAAGAATCTGACCAATTTACCCATAGGTATTTGGTTCTGAAAATTACTTACATGTTTTTCCTTCTGGAAACATTTACATTTGGAAAGAGGACATTAATTCACCCACAGCAGTGACTCTTAGAATAACTGGCATCATAGTCAAACTGGAAATAGAGTTTGTCTAAGGTGTTGATTTGTCACTTGCTTTCCATATCTACTACTTGCATAATACTGCCTCTGCCTTCATGCAGGGCAAAGTCTCATAGCAAATATTTCGTATATTTAAAACTTGTGTGCTCATATCTCAGATATCTGAGATTTATATAAAACCTTATTCTTCAAATGTAATAAAGTACAGCATAGCCAAGACATTTTCTACCTGGAAAGTAATGTAACTGCTGAGTCTTTATATAGCTGCATCTCATTCTGACTTATGGAAGGATTTTAACTTTTCATAGAGAGGGTTTCAACGAAGCCACTTTAAGCCCCTTTAGATTTCAGATGATAAAAGCACTGGCAGGACTCCTGAGAGATAGCACAGGGTTGCCATGTGAGCATCTTTAATAGCACAAACCTGCCCCCTATTCAAAGAGAACACTTTGTTATTTATCAGGATTTAAGGAAGAGAGTGAAGTGCGAGCATGATGCAATGTTGAAAGATCCCATTAAAAGTAGACATTTCCACACCCACTGGAAATGGGGATCGGTTTATCTGAAAGTCTGCAGGTGGCACGTTTTTCATTTCTGTGGCCATTAAAGGATGTATTCCAGAGTGGAGGTTGAGTTGAAGATCCTGAAGCTCTCTTTGTAACTAAAGAAAATCTTTCAAACTGGTAAGAGCTAAGGTGATTCATTTATGTGGTGGTCTTACACAACATATAAGTGAAAATTAATAATGTATTAATTGCAGTCTCAAGAAATAAATGTATAACCCAGGGAGAAAGCAAGGTGAGTCAACTAGTTTGGCTACCTTTTTCTACTGCTAATAAGTTTATATATGCAGTCACTGAAACCAAAATAATTAGGCTGTCTCTACACTACATAAAAGCCCAACTTTCATCAATATTTTACTAAGCGCTGAAGCAGAAATCAAGAAAGGCACTGTTTCTTTAGGAATGCAATGTGTCTGGCGCCTTCTGAAGTGGTTCAAGATGACCCCCACCTCCCAGTGTTCACATGCTTGTATATTCCCTCTCCGTTTGCTTGTGGACTGGATGTAGTACCTTACTTCTACCAAACATAAAATGGAAAAAGTGATGGGTTGTCCCTGCCAAGATTAGGTATAAAAGACTATGTCTCAGGACTCCCTTTGTGGTTCATTAGTTAAGAATCTGCCTGCAAATGCAGGAGACACAGGTTTGAGCCCCGGTCTGGGAACTAAGATTTCCACATGCCTTGGGACAACTAAGCCTGTGAGCCACAACTACTGAACCTGTGGTGCTGCAGCTAAGGAAGCCCAGGTGCCTAGAGTGTGTGCTCTCCAACAAGAGAAGCCACGGCAATGAGAATCCATGCAACTAGAGAGGAGTCCCCACTCACCTCAACGAGAGAAGGCCGCATGCAGCAACAAACACCCAGTGCAGCCCAAAAAAATAAGTTAATATGTATATATATTTTGTGTCAAAAATAGCCAGCATGCCATGCTGTGAGCTTGTCTGATGAGAATCCAAACAATTATGTGTTGGCAGATCGTCTGCTAGTTGAGCCTTTTAACGAAGCCAAAACACCCACCAACACTGTGCGGTCTTGAGAGAGATTCTGAGACAGATGACCTAGCTAAGCCACACCAGGTTCCTGACCTGCAGAAACCAAGGGATAACAAGTGTTGGCTTAAGCCACTAAGTCTTGAGGGAATTTGTTATGCTAACAGTACAAAAGATAATTCAAGAACACTTAAATATATAACATGCAACCGAACAGTAAAGTGTGATACATTCAAGCCATGTGAAATAGGATAAGGTTAAAGACCATTTGATTACCCAGGAATAATATCTATGTAGTTACATCTACAACCTCAAAATAAGAGTAGTGTCTTAAGAAGGGCAAGAGTAGAGAAACCAGAGTATCAGACAAATATCCAGAAATTACAGAACTTTACTAAAAGACAAGAAAATCCTGATTATAGTTTTAAGGGACTCTGTTCTTTATCAACCAGTACCTGGGGAGGTAAACAGAAATCAATCTTTATAGCCTACAGAGAGAGTGAGAGAGACAGATAGTTAATACCAAAAAATAGTTAGAAAAGTGTTGAAAGTTCTAGGGGGACAAGGGCAAAAGACGGAGGGTGATACTGACCAGAGATCAAGGAGCAGCCAGTGCCCTTGTAAGATCCCAAGGGACTATACTCGCTGTTGGTACCACCCAATCCTGAATAAGAGCCATGAACTTCCTGCTATTAGTGCTGGTTCTTCCACCTATACTTCAGCAGAAGCAGAATGGCTTCTCCTACCCTCCTGCCTCTAATTCTCCTAGAAGGTGTCCCATTGACAGAACCTCCTTTGAGCCCAAAGTGGGTCTGCGAAATGTAACACCAGTTCAGTTCAGGTCAGTTCAGTCGCTCAGTCGTGTCCAACTCTCTGCAACCCCCTGAATCACAGCACGCCAGGCCTCCCTGTCCATCACCAACTCCCGGAGTTTACCCAAACTCATGTCCATCGAGTCGGTGATGCCATCCAGCCATCTCATCCTCAGTCGTCCCCTTCTCCTCCTGCCCCCAATCCCTCCCAGCATCAGGGTCTTTTCCAGTGAGTCAGCTCTCTGCATGAGGTGGCCAGAGAATTGGAGTTTCCAATGAACACCCAGGACTGATCTCCTTTAGGATGGACTGGTTGGATCATACTGATTTCTCCTGGATATCTTGATTCCAGCTTGTGCTTCTTCCAGCCCAGCGTTTCTCATGATGTACTCTGCATAGAAGTTAAATAAGCAGGGTGACAATATACAGCCTTGATGTACTCGTTTTCCTATTTGGAACCAGTCTGTTGTTCCATGGCCAGTTCTAACTGTTGCTTCCTGACCTGCATATAGGTTTCTCAAGAAGCAGGTCAGATGGTCTGGTATTCCCATCTCTTTCAGAATTTTCCACCAGTAGAGGGTGATATCTAGCTATGTGCCAGTAAATGATATCTGCCACACATATTAAAACAGCTTAAATATTTCCCTTTGAGTGATGGCATATATTTTTCAAAACTAAAACTATCACAAAAGAATACATGGTACAAAATTCCTTGAGTGTTTTATACTAGTTTTAAAAATGAAGTCCCAGACTACCACTGTATTCACATAATGATAAGATAGCTAGATGAATACATCAGTTTCATTATCTATGAAACTAAGGGATTCTGGATTTTAAAATGTCACTCAAACCTAAATCAGAATGGGTTTTTCACTGAGCAACTTGGTTAATCTAGTCAAAACAGTCTATTCAGAAATGCTTTGTATACAATATTTATGAGCCTATGATATCTAGATCTATAGCCTCATTTCAGTGAGAAAAAGAAGAAAAAAAAGTAGAAGTTAGACATAAGTACTTTAAGAGCTAATGTTTTCCTTGCACTTGCTCTTTCACAAAATTTTGAGGGAATTTATACATGCAGCCCTGACATCTCCAGACACATCAGACAACATTTAATGCCTTGGCTATTTTGCACAACATTTTATCAAGCAATTACTTCCTTTCCCCTTAACTTGATCAAGTTTTTCAGGCACTGAGGGGAAGAGAGACAGGTTAGTAATAAATTGTCACCAGATTGTCACTCTTAGTTTTCAGACCTACCTAAAGTTTTTTTTTCTTCTATGCATGCTAACTAAATATGTTTGCCTCACTATCTAGAGAACATACTATTTGAAAACAAGGTACATGTTTTCACTTTAACAAGTATTTATCAAGAACCAAATATCCCAAGCACTGTGACAAGTGTGACACACATCTCTTTTTAGTTTCAACTCAAAAGAGTTGAAACTAAACCTGGCCTGAACCTAGTGCTTAGTGAGTAGCTATCTAATAACTGAGCAGCTCAAGAAAAAGTACAGATTCAAGGGAACTAAGGGTTTTCCCATTAAACCACAGTCTGCCACCTATTACAGTTACTCTCTATCTGCTTTCAGAATCCATGGTAACTTGTCAATGGCATGGTTACTTGTGAGGAGAAAAAAAAAAAAAAACACCTGGACGTCTTGCTTAAGTGCTCAGATTTACACAGGTAATTGTATTTTTTTCTTCTTGAGGGAATACTATTAGAAAGACTCATCTCTGGTTCTCTTTCTGAAAGAGCTTGGAGAATACTCAACCACAATTTCCACACTTGTTGGAGGATCCTTTGCTAAACCGAGCTAAGTGGTAATATTAGAGCTGCTTCAGAAGGTTATTATTGGGGAGGAAATGTGGGTGTTGACATTTGCATCTGGAAATCTATACTCCACACCAGTGTATTCTAGAAGGCCCTGGAGTGAGCAAAGGCCTTGTGTATTGCCCTTACCCTTCATCTTTATTTGTTCATCTGGATGAGCACTCAAGTGAATGCCTACATTGATGGAGTAGAGCCTGAAAGGACAACACGCCTGGATCAATAATGCAGTTGGATCAGGTGCGAGCGAAAGACGGCAGATGGCAGAGTGAGCTAGTTGCCTCTGCTCCCCTTCAAGATCTATTGAGAAGATAGAAAAGCAGTTTTTTTCAAGTTTTTCTCATAGAGACAAGAGAGGGGGCAACATCAACAACACAGAGACAGTTGGGAAGCAGATGCACAAGGGCAAACCCCAGAAGTTGAATCTCGAATGAAGTAGGGAATGCTGAGAAGCAACTTAACTCATCAATCTCATGGAGGGCTCAGAAAGGGGCATTGCCTGCCACCTCTGGATGTGGGAAAGGTGGGGCTGCAAATGGGTGTCAGTTTGAAGTCTGTTTACAGACTTCTGTTTACAATCTTCATTTGGACCTGAAGATCATCTTCCTGATTTACTGAACACTTCTACTCCATCAGAAGACTAGAGATATATTCTCCCAAGAAGAAAACAAGGCGTCTTTGATCTGGAGGGCAGAAAGCCCTGGTGAGAGTAGGGATGTGCTATTATTCCAAGAAAGGGGAGGAAATGTGAAAGCCTGCATGTAGAATCTTGAGATACCCACTCCCAACCCCCACCACCAGCAGCTCTCTTTCCTTACCACAACCTCAGAATGCTATTACTCTTGGAAATTTAACCAGCTCCACAGAAAATGCCTAGACAACATTGACGACCCCCCGCTTCCTCACCCATAACACCGTGTAACGAAGCCCACAGCTATACTACTCCAAGCAAATGAAACTGCCATTATTTTAAATATGACCCAGAAAGCCAAGAATCAGCAGAAACCTAAGAAAAAAAATCCACTTGAAGAGCAAAAAAACATAATAGAGAAAGCAACTTGGGAGAAAAAAAAAACAATAAAACACAAATAGATCACTGATCTCCTCATAAAAGTAGTAACAATATTTAGTTAGCAGAAGGGGACTCTAAAGGTGTTCATGTCCTAATCCCTGGAGTCTGAGAATATATGTATTACATGGAAAGAGAAACTTTGCAAATGTAATTAAGAAACAGACTCACAGACTTAGAGAACAAATTCATGAGGTAGGGAAGGGTAGGGAAAGGGATAGTTAGGGAGTTTGGGATGGAGGTGTATGCACTGCTATATTTAAAATTAATAACAAATAAGAACGTGGCATGCATACATATGCATAACTGAATCACCTTACTGTACACCTGAAACTTAACATAACATTGTTAATCTACTGTGTGTGCAAAATCACTTCAGTCATGTCCGACTCTCTGCTATCCCATGGACTGTAGCCCGCCAGACTCTTCTGTCCACGGGACTGTCCAGGCAGGAATATTGGAATGGGTTGCCATTTCCTTTCTCCAGGGAATCTTCCTGACCCAGGGATCAAACCACATCTCTTACGTCTCCTGGATTTGCAGGTGGGTATTCTTTACCACTAGCAACACCTGGGAAGCCCTAATCTACTATAATCCAATATTAAATAAAAAGATTAAGAAAATATTACTAATCTTAAAATAGGGAGGTTTTTTCTGGATTATCAAGGTGGCCAAGTCTAATCACATAGCCCTTAGAAGCAGAGAGCTGCCTCTGGCTGGAGGCAAGAGAGAAGTGGTCTGAGGGAAAGTCAGAGACATTGGAATCAGGAAAGGGGCTCATCCTGCCATGTGTATGAGGACCACTTGCAAAACATAAAGAAGAAAGCAAGGAGCCTCCTGTCTTGTTGAAGCTCAGCAGAGGACCCAGTCATGCCCATCCAGACTTCTGACCAACTAAGTTTGTCTAAATACTAGGGCAGCATAGAAAACTAACATGCTATATAACCAGTCATACTACTAGTCAAGTCACATCTGACTCAGAATGGGTAATCTGATCCACCAGACCCAGCATATTTTCAGAAATTTTACAACATAAAAACAGTATATTGTAGCAGTTTGTGTTTGAAAAGGGGACCTTTATGACATAAATGCTAAGTATTTTTATCTTCAAGACATCAATTAGGCTTTACAGAAACTACATGCTTCTGCATATAAGATGGGTTCCAATAGCTAGATAAGAAGCCAGAAACCCATGATATTTCTCAGTACCAACTGCCTTTCAAAGGTGATTTGGTCATTCAATAACTTTACAATGAGCTAAAGATGCTAATATACACCACTAACTGTAACTTCACTTTTTTTTGTTGTTACTGCTATTATACTATTTTTCAGCCTGCATTAAAAAGTAGTAAAATACATTATAGAAGATTACATAATTCATATCTATATTGCTTTTTTCTATTGAAGTATAGTTGATTTACAATGTTGTGCCAATCTCTGCTGTACAGCAAAGTGACGCAGTTTTACACATATAGACATTCTTTGTAAAATATTCTTTTCCATCATGGTTTATCCCAGGAGACTGTCTATAGTTCCCTGTGCTATACAGGAGGACCTTGCTGTTCATCCATTCTAAAAGCAATAGTTTGCATATATCAACCTCAAATTCTCAGTCCATCCCTCTCCTTCTGCCTCCTTCCCCCTTGACAACCACAAGTCTAATCTCTGTGTCTATGAGTCTGTTTCTGTTTGGTTGATAGGTTTGTTTGTGCCATACTTTAGATTGCACATGTATGTTATATCATATTTGTCTTTCTCTTTCTGACCTACTTCACTTAGTATGGTAATCTATAGTGTATCCAATGTTGCTACAAATGGCATTATTTTATTCTTTGAAATGAAAGTTTAAGTACAAAATGAATTAACATAATGTGTTGAGTTTTGTGAATTAAGACCTTGTCAATTATGATATATTGCAGCACCTTGTAAACTGTCCATATTCTTGGAAAGGTACCTGGGTGAAAGGGAACAACAACAAAAAAAGATATGTCCCAAGCAAAGTCTTGAGGCCGAGTATAAATTGCAGACAATGAAAATTATGGATGGTCAATTCGATAAGACTAAAAAAGATAGCTTTCAGTATTTGTCTTTCTCTGTCTGACTTATTTCACTAAGCATGATACCCTCCAAGTCCAAGGGCTCTGGAAGAGGGCTACAACAGTGTCATTCATTGTTCCTGAAGCTCCTCATACCCCCACAAGACCAGACAGGCCATTAAAAATCCCCAAACCCACAGATAACTTCTACTTCATGATTAAGTGACAAGACAGCATCCAGGACACTGTGAGAGACTGCTTTCTGACCTTGCAGACCAAGGGAAAGCTCAGCTCTTCACTACCCTAATAACTTGGGAGATGACATAGAATATTCATAGGAGCATGGCTTTCTGGAAGACTACGTGCAAAAGTCCATGAGCTTGTTTCAAGGATATAAGAAGATTCCCTGGGATCTGGTATTGAATCCTTTTGCCCAAGTGGCAATCAGGGTGAAGAATCACTGGTGTAGAAATATGAGAGTATAGGGCGTGTACAAGAATAGGTGAACAGTCTGCTATGGCAGAAACAAAGAACTGACTGGAGAAAAGGTGAAGGAATGGAGGTGAGGAAGGGTCAGACTGTAGGCCAGGGTTTCACCTGTGGACCAAATCTGGCCTGCCATTTGTTTGATATGACCCATGTACTGAGAATGGTTTTAACATTTTTAGTTTTTGAAAAAAAATCAAAAGAAAGGTACTATTTCATGTATCCTTCTAATGAAGGATACTATCACATGCAAATTATATGATATTCAAATATTAGTGTCTATAAATAGGTTTTATTGGTACACATCAACACTTATCTGTTTATGTATTATTTATGGCTGCTTTTGCACTAAAGTGGCAAACTTGAATAGTTGTGACAGAGATTTTATTGTGAAGCCTAAAATATTTACTGACTTTTCATGGGAAAAAGTTTGCTAACTCCTGATCCAAGTCCTCATATGCCATGATTATATAGGTGAACATTTTTGTTATGAACACTTAAATAAAATAATCAAATAAAATCAGAATTATAACTCTGACAGCAGTGTAGAGGATGCATTAGATAAAGAAACAGCTGTATCCAGATCAATCACTTAGATTTTCCAGGCAGGAGTGCTGGAGTGGATTGTCATTTCCTTCTCCAGGGTATCTTCCCAACCCAGGAATCGAACCCAGGTCTCCCGCATTGCAGGCAGACGCTTTACCATCTGAGCCACCAAGGAAACTCCAAGAAATTATTACAAGAACCCAAATTACAAATGAAAAGAGAATGCACGTGGAGAAGAGGGTGGTGACGGTGAAGAGAAGGCTTGTGTTGTGAAACATTTACCATGTAGGATTGACATTTGGTCGAAAACGGGGAGATAGAAGAGAGAAAAAAATCGCTATGTTAGTTCTAGTGGCTAGAATGACATTATTTGAAGAGGACAAAAAGAGAAGCAAGATTTTTGGTAAGAAAAATTTTATCACAAGATTTTTGGTAAGAAAATCAACATAAAAGTAAATGAGTTTGGCACTGGGCATTAAAAATGTGGCATGCCTGCAAAATAGCTAGACACTCCTTGTCTCTGAGCATTTATAACACACCCCATGTCATTTTTTTTTTTTTTGCACAAGACATTGCATTGTGTTTTGTATATAACTTATCTTACTGAGGATCTTGGTGGGCTGCCGTCTGTGGGGTCGCACAGAGTCGGACACAACCAACGCGACTTACCATGCATGTATGCATTGGAGAAGGCAATGGCACCCCACTCCAGTACTCTTGCCTGGAAAGTCCCATGGACAGAGGAGCCTTGCAGGCTGCAGTCGGTGGGGTCGCACAGAGTTGGACACGACTGAAGTGACTTCACTTTCACTTTTCACTTTCATGCATTGGAGAAGTCAATGGCAACCCACTCCAGTGTTCTTGTCTGGAGAATCCCAGGGACGGGGGAGCCTGGTGGGCTGCCGTCTCTGGGGTTGCACAGAGTCGGACACGACTGAAGAGACGCAGCAGCAGCAGCAGCAATCTTACTGTATTGTGATCACTCAAGGAAACAGCCCACATTTTTCATTTAATATCTTGGCATAATGTGTAATGGGTATTAAAGGTAATCCACACAGATTCTTGAATGGATTAGACTGTAAACTCCCTAAGGGCAGGAATATGTCTTGAACCATTCCAGAGCTCCTCAGCCCCCAAGACACTGAAGAGAAGACAGTAGTCACGAATGAGTAGTTTGTGACAGATGTCAAGAGGATGAACCTTCCAACCTTCAGGAGGAGAATGCATTGAAATGCCATCAGACTGTCCCTTTATCTTTAACTAGCCAAGGTTGTATAAGACTGCTTTAAATGGAAATGTGATCTGGTCAAGAACTCTCTCAGCAGCTGCATGATGTAGAAGCAGAAAACTCACTTTTTAACCTTACTATCCTCAGGAGACACAGAAAGGCAATAGGGTGTTATTTAAAAGACAGGTTATTGGCAAAGCTGATGGTTCAGATGAATGGGAGAGCACTTTGGCAGTGAAAAGAATAAACACTGGGGCATTACGAGGGCCATCAGGAGATGCCATCCCCAGAGGCTGAATAAACCAATCTGCCAGTGACATTATTCAAAACCACAGTTCAAGCTGCAATTATTTGGCAAAAAGACTCTCACATCATTAGATGAAAATGATAGGTAGTGTCCAGGTAAAATTGGACAAAAGGTACCCTGTTCTGTATAGTGTATGCCTGAGGGTCATTTTTGAGTGTGTAGATTACCAATTGAGAGCAAATCATTCACCAGTAGTTGCCAGAAAATAAGTAAATAAATAAAAGAGATGCTGGGTGAAGGCCAGATAGATGTGGCTTCTGCTAAATCACCTAATGAGGCAAATGGCAGTCACACATGTGGCCAGCGCCACAAAGGGGAAGGTCAGCAAACAGAACCGAGGAGAGAAAGTTATAACTCAAGATAATTTTGGTCTCATGGTGAACACCCCCTAAACTGGACCTTTTCTCCTTATCTCTTCATCTCACAGCCACTACCATCTCATTATAAATTATGGTGCATTTTCAATGTATGGTACTTAATGGCTTCTTGGGTAGCCTGAAGAGAATAAAATATACTCCTTCCTTTTCCCCATCTAATATCTATAGATACTCAGCCAAAACCACCCTCTCACAAGCTCTCTATACCACTGAGAATCCTAAATTATACTCACTCTGGGATTAAAGACATTAGGCCTCTAACAGCACCCTTATTTTAAAAAAAATATTGGGGTCCAGTTGCTTTACAATGTTGTGTTAGTTTCTGCTATACAGCAAAGAGAATCAGCTATATGTACACACGTATCACCTCTTTTTTGGATTTCTTTTCCATCTAGGCCATCATAGAGCATTGAGTAGTGTTCCTTGTGCTACAGTGTAGGTTCTCATTGGTTATCTATTTTATACATACTGATATGTATATACATATATATATGTGTGTGTGTGTGTGTATATGTCAATCCCAGTCTCCCATTTCATCCCACCCCCTCTTACCCACCTTAGTATCCGGACATTTGTTCTCTACGTCTGTCTCTATTTCTGCTTTGCAAATAGGTTCATCGGTAAGTGTGTGTGTGTGTGTGTGTGTATGTCAATCCCAATCTCCCATTTCATCCCGCCCCCTCTTACCCCCCTTAGTATCCGGACATTTGTTCTCTACGTCTGTCTCTATTTCTGCTTTGCAAATAGGTTCATCGGTACCATTTTCTAGATTCCACATATATGCATCTAACAGCACTCTTTTTTTTTTTTTTTCCACTGTTTCTCCATTTATTTGCCATGAAGTGATGGGACCAGATACCATGATTTTAGTTTTCTGAATGTTGAGCTTTAAGCCAACTTTTTCATTCTCCTCTTTCACTTTCATCAAGAGGCTTTTGAGTTCTTCTTCCCTTTCTGCTATAAAGGTGGTGTCATCTGCATATCTGAGGTCATCGATATTTCTCCTGGCAATTTTCACTCCAACTTGTGCTTCATCCAGCACAGCGTTTCTCATGATGTATTCTACATATAAGTTAAATAAGCAGGGTGACAATATACAGCCTTGACGTACTCCTTTCCCTATTTGAAATCAGCCTATTGTTCCATGTCCAGTTCTAACTGTTGCTTCCTGACTTGCATACAGGTTTCTTGAGAGGCAGGTCAGAGGTCTCGTATTCCCACCTCTTTCAGAATTTTCCACAGTTTATTGTGATCCACACGGTCAAAGGGTTTGGCATAGTCAATAAAGCAGAAATAGATGTTTTTCTGGAACTCTCTTGGTTTTTCCATGATCCAGTGGATGCTGGCAATTTGATCTCTGGTTCCTCTGCCTTTTCTAAATCCAGCTTGAACATCTGGAAGTTCACAGTTCATGTATTGTTGAAGCCTGGCTTGGAGAATTTTGAGCATTACTTTACTAGAGTGTGAGATGAGCGCAACTGTGCAGTAGTTTGAGCACTCTTTGGCACTGCCTTTTTTGGGGACTGGAATGAAAACTGACCTTTTCCAGTCCTGTGGCCACTGCTGAGTTTTCCAAATTTGCTGGCATATTGAATGCACCACTTTCATAGCATCATCTTTTAGGTAATAATAATTACAAGTTACTAAATAATAAATAACATGAAGTCCCAACCCTCTTTTTTTCCTGCCTTACTAATAAAGGAATTAAACATGAAAATTTCTTTTTATCCTAGTTTCTTCTAGTAAAGAAAATAAAGTTGGTAATGACTTACAGAAAAGGTAAGAACAGCATGTATTTCAGTAAATTCATGTGACACATGGCAATTGTGGGTCAAATACTATACACAAGCATGTATGGGCTATAGGGAGATGGGTCCTGTGAAGGATGTTTCACTACACTGGAGGATGCTGTACTCAACTACCTGCTCCTCCTGTGTGTTGATAACCACCAGGTGAGCGCCCATGCTCGAGCAGTTTTTTAGACTTGCTGTCCAGGACATGGTGTCAGCAGAAAAGAAGTAGCAGCTGGATTGAAAATGGACCCAGTTCAGTGGACAGCAATTCTTGACTGAACCTGATCCATCATTATAGCAGGAGAGTTCCATGGAATCCCCAGGTGGCTGGAACTTTTTCTCATCACATAGTTGAAAGATGCTGTATGTTACAGCACATCTGGTGATAAAACAGGCACTCAGGAGCAGGATGGAGGTTCCAGCAATGGCCCATGAGAACAGCTGGGAAGAGAAGCTTCCATCATTATAGCAGGAGAGTTCCATGGAATCCCCAGGTGGCTGGAACTTTTTCTCATCACATAGTTGAAAGATGCTGTATGTTACAGCACATCTGGTGATAAAACAGGCACTCAGGAGCAGGATGGAGGTTCCAGCAATGGCCCATGAGAACAGCTGGGAAGAGAAGCATCTTCTCTCTGTGCTTTGTGATGCTGGTGATGTGGATGAATTCATTCTTTCTCTTCTCTCTTTCTTCCTTTCCTCTCCTCCTCACTGTTTCTTTCTTCCTCCTCCTCTCCTCCTCCCTATCTCTGTCCTTAGTTTCTGAGTCCAAGAGTGCTCTGTTGATAAGAGCCAAAGAAAATGAAGCAGGAATACTTGATCTGTGTTTTTGGAAGCTCAACCCTAAGACATAAGAAAATTAACCTGTTCTGTGGCTGTGTGTTTATGTCAAGATTTCCTTTGTTGCATAAGGAGGACAAGGGAATTTACTGGGCAACAGTCAGTCTCCTCACTCCAGGAAACAACGAAATGGGGAAATGAAGACATTTGAAGCATCAACAAAACAGACAGAACTTGTGGAGATATAATGGACTTAAAAATTATTGTTTTATTAATATTTTAGTGGATAAATTGCTGTGCTTTCTTCCAGACCTCATTTATCCTTAAATTTTTCCTTGACATCTGTGGGGCTCACCTGTGCACTTCCAAACCACTTTGATCTTTCAGTTCAGTTCAGTTGCTCAGTCGTGTCTGACTCTTTGCGACCCCATGAATCACAGCACGCCAGGCCTCTCTGTCCATAGGGAAGATTCCCTGGAGAAGGAAATGGCAACCCACTCCAGTATTCTTGCCTGGAAAATCCCATGGATGGAGGAGCCTGGCACACTACATTCTATGGGTTGCAAAGAGTCGGACAGGACTGAACTGAAAAGGAGACACATTTGACACAGAGTTGGGCATGTAGTATATATATTTATACCTTAGCCATGTGAATTTCATAGTGTATGTATTTATACCTTAGCCATGTGAATTTTTTCACCTTTTATGCTTTTTCTTACATTCTATGGGTTGCAAAGAGTCGGACAGGACTGAACTGAAAAGGAGACACATTTGACACAGAGTTGGGCATGTAGTATATATATTTATACCTTAGCCATGTGAATTTCGTAGTGTATGTATTTATACCTTAGCCATGTGAATTTTTTCACCTTTTATGCTTTTTCTTCCTCTTTCATTTGAAGCTCTTAAACAGTCTATTACTTTGGATTACATATGCCTTTTATCAAGTGATGGCCACTAGGCTATTTTACAGGTTCAACTCAGATGAACAGCTTCATGTAGTATGACAATGCACTTTGAGACTCATCTCAGTTTCTTACATCATAACATAGCTTCTGAGGTTCTGGAGGTGGCTCATTAGGAAGTTTAATTATACTGTTCTAAATTATTTGTGAGTTTTGTTTTATATTAATATTATAGCCTATTTCTCTTAATGGGAAAAATGACTTTGAATGTTGGAAGAAATAATTTCAATTAAATGTTGGAATACAGTGTGTTTCTGGAAGATTAG
>SJYT01062736.1:0-21772 GCA_006410635.1 Cephalophus harveyi | reverse complement strand
GAGCCCATCCTTGCATGAAATGTTCCCTTGGTATCTCTAATTTTCTTGAAGAGATCTCTAGTCTTTCCCATTCTGTTGTTTTCCTCTATTTCTTTGCATTGATCACTGAAGAAGGCTTTCTTATCTCTTCTTGCTATTCTTTGGAACTCTGCATTCAGGTGCTTATATCTTTCCTTTTCTCCTTTGCTTTTCTCTTCTCTTCTTTTCACAGCTATTTGTAATTCCTCCCCCAGTCAGCCATTTTGCTTTTTTGCATTTCATTTCCTTGGGGATGGTCTTGATCCCTGTCTCCTGTACAATGTCACGAATCTTCGTCCTAGTTCATCAGGCACTCTATCTATGAGATCTAGGCCCTTAAATCTATTTCTCACTTCTACTTTATCATCATTAGGGATTTGAGTTAGGTCATACCTGAATGGTCTAGTGGTTTTTCCTACTTTCTTCAATTTAAGTCTGAATTTGGCAATAAGGAGTTCATGATCTGAGCCATAGTCAGCTCCCAGTCTTTTTTTTTTTCATTTAATTTTTTATTTTATTTTTTTACTTTACAATACTGTATTGGTTTTGCCATACATTGACATGAATTGACTGTATAGAGCTTCTCCATCTTTGGCTGCAAAGAATATATTCAATATGATTTCAGCGTTGACCATCTGGTGATGTCCATGTGTAGAGTCTTCTCTTGTGTTGCTGTAAGAGGGTGTTTGCTATGACCAGTGCATTTTCTTGGCAAAACTCTATTAGTCTTTGCCCTGCTTCATTCCGCATTCCAAGGCCAAATTTGCCTGTTACTCCAGGTGTTTCTTGACTTCCTACTTTAGCATTCCAGTCCCCTATAATGAAAAGGACATCTTTTTTGGGTGTTAGTTCTAAAAGATCTTGTAGGTCTTCATAAAACCGTTCAACTTCAGCTTCTTCAGCATTACTGGTTGGGGCATAGACTTGGATAACTGTGATATTGAATGGTTTTCCTTGGAGACGAACAGAGATCATTCTGTCGTTTTTGAGATTGCATCCAAGTACTGCATTTCGGACTCTTTTGTTGACCATGATGGCTACTCCATTTCTTCTGAGGGATTCCTGCCCGCAGTAGTAGATATAATGGTCATCTGAGTTAAATTCACCCATTCCAGTCCATTTTAGTTCGCTGATTCCTAGAATGTCGACGTTCACTCTTGCCATCTCTTGTTTGACCACTTCCAATTTGCCTTGATTCATGGACCTGACATTCCAGGTTCCTATGCAATATTGCTCTTTACAGCATCGGACCTTGCTTCTATCACCTGTCACATCCACAACTGGGTATTGTTTTTGCTTTGGCTCCATCCCTTCATTCTTTCTGGAGTTATTTCTCCACTGATCTTCAGTGGCATATTGGGTACCTACCAACCCAGGGAGTTCCACTTTCAGTATCCTATCATTTTGCCTTTTCATACTGTTCATGGGGTTCTTAAGGCAAGAATACTGAAGTGGTTCGCCATTCTCTTCTCCAGTGGACCACACTCTGTCAGACCTCCCCATGACCCACCTGTCTTGGGTGGCCCCACATAGCATGGCTTAGTTTCATTGAGTTAGACAAGGCTGTGGTCCGTGTGATCAGATTGACTAGTTTTCTGTGATTATGGTTTCAGTGTGTCTGCCCTCTGATGCCCTCTCACAACACCTACCGTCTTACCTGGGTTTGAAAACAATATGGACATGTCCAAATAATCCTGCAACCTGCTAAATTACCTAATCCTACAAAAGCATAAACAAGTAACACAGACAGAGCGAACTCTTAATACCTATTAATACATTTAACTTCTCATCTATACAGAGAGCTAAAAGCCCTTTGCACAGGAGAAAGCACTATTCATAAAACATGAAGTGCTTGAGTTTCCTACGAAAACCCACCTCTTTAGGATTTGCTTCGACACTATGACATCTTATGGCTTCTGTGTTGTCTTTTCCACCACTGGATATCCCTGAGTAAGAAATACAAAAGAAAAAAGAGAAAACAAACCCCCTTAAGTATTCACTCCAATACTTACTTTAGGCACATGTGTGGAATGGGAAAGGAAAAGAGGAAGGGACTTGACAAGCGATTGTGATGTGATCCTTACACAACTACGTCAGGTTAAGTTCCACGACTTCCATTTCTAGAATGAATGAACGGGGTTCAAGTGGGAGACAGGCTCACTGGCATTTACATGGCAGACCTCAAGGCCACTTCCCCCCAGCTCCTGAGGAGCAGAGCATGAGCAAGTGTCCAAGGAACACAGCACACCATGCATGCAGCTCTCTCTGGAACTCATGGACAAGTCACACTTGCACACTAAATGTCCACTAACAGAAGAAGCAATACAAATAAAAAATAACTGTACAGGGGATTAAGACCTCTTTCCCCATTCTTGGAACAGGAAGCGAACAACATCAGTAGGCATAAATACAACTCTGTATTTTGTTCTGAGAACAGACTTGTCCCTCTGGAGCTGGCAGTCTCTACAGGTTGTGTGGAGTAATGCCTGACTCCTGGGCAACGAGCACATAAACGTGCTGGCCCTGGTCTATCACACTGAGGCTGCTAGTCGGAAGGCAACACAGTTAACCACGCACAGAACCAGCACAGAACCTCTCCTATGAGACAAACCACAGGGGCCTATACGTTTTGTACTCACACTGGACAAACCCATTGTGAGGTTCCTGGGAAACTCTAGTTGTTAATTAAAACCAGGGACCATTTATAAGGTTCATGACCTTGAACGAGCCACTGGCCCACTCTCTATGTCTGTTACCTCAACTACAGATGTGATGCTGTTGTGAACACTCACTTTACTGGATTATATGAGTTACATGGTTAAAAATTTTCCAAGTAATTATAATTAGCACCGGGCCTGCCACACATAAAAGGCACTCGACAAATGACCATGACAATTAATATTAAAATGATACTATGAAATTCATTAGCTTACCTTCTTTGCTATAAAATTTCTCATGAATTTCAGTTGTTTCTGGGCCTGCATTTTCGACCTAAACACACAATAGAAAAGGCTATTTAAGGATATTCTCACAAAAATCTTGAATATCTAGAAAATAATCTGGCCATTTGTAAGAACACTTTAAGGGACTGGTGAACCTGTTCTTTTAAATTTCACCCAGTTCAAGAGTAGAGGACACTTTCTTTTTGAAGAAGTTTCAGTTTAACAAATTAGCATCCTACTGGGTTTATTCTCCTTGTTAAAGCAGTTATGATAAGAGTAAGAAATAAAGAGAGAAAGAACTTTGGAAATTCTCTTCCCATCCAAGGATCCTTCATGATTTTCCTTTTAAAAAATGTTGAGGGATTTTGCCAATCTGTTATAAGGTTTCCCTCAGGCAAACCTTGTCAATTTTACTTTTCTTTTTTTGAGGGAAAGCCTCCGAATATCCCTCATGCATGCTCAGTCACTTCAGTCGTATCTGACTCTTTGCGACCCCATAGACTGTACCCACCAGGCTCCTCTGTCCATGGGATTCTCCAGGCAAGGACACTAGAATGGGATGCCATTCCCTTCCCCAGGGATCTTCCCCATCCAGGGATTGAACCCGAGTTTCTCATGTCTCCTGCACTGGGCAGGTGAGTTCTTTACCACACTAGTGCCACCTGAGAAGCCCCCAGAATATCCTACAACATTCTAAGCCCCAGCTATAGAATTTCCTATTTGGAAAAGACAGACATGCTCAGATAGGAAAAAGGCAGCTGCTGGGGGCTTCAGGGAAACAAGGCAGAATGCAGCACACGGTGGGGCAGGCCTGGAGACACGGCCACATTTCGAATCCTTTGAGTTCTTGGAGGGTAAACCCGAACAGAACCAAGTGGGGCTCTTCTCTCCCTTTCACTCAGCAGACTGGGTGTGAGGGTCTAGATACAGCCTGGGATGTCTCAATAGGGGGAGGTAAGCCCCCTGACACCACGGGTGTTTGGTGGGAAGCAGGGCTCTTCTGAGTCTCCTAGTGACACTGGAAAGAATGTGACTATCTGTGATTTACAAGCATTTTACAAAATGTGCCCTTCTCTATGCATTAAGACAGACCAAAAAAAAAAAAAATTCCTTCAAGGACAAAAGGGATTATGAGAACCACAGCTAGGAAAAAATTATGTATTCATGGCAAATACAGTTTAGTACATTCACAAACACTTTCTAAAGATACACAGTGAAGTTCTTAAAGTTGGTTTGGTCTACAGCACCGGGATAATTTAAAACACCACAGTCCAATTTGCAGTCCTACTATAGTAATAAAGAATAGAAAGCTCCCAATTCTTCAGAGAATTTCATTAAGATTACCAGGGGAGCTCCTGAGTCTGAGGGATCTGGACCTTCTTCTATTTCCTTGGTTCTGTCTCATGACATTGGCCTAAAGAGCCACTAGAACACAAGGCTGCTAAATTCAGAGTAACTCCTTTTTTTCTGAGAAAAGCAACTAAATTTCCTGACCTCAGTGGGTAAAGTTGAACATGAAATTAAAGATGTGACTAGGTTGAACTTCAATGGAGAGCACACTACAAATGGCCTCATCTCCTAAAGAAACGCGTGGCCAGCCCCTCCCCTAAATGTAATCACTTTCAAAACCTCAAACCAAAATAATCCCAAGTGATAACAACAAAATCCAAACAATTACGGTGACTTACATTTGGTGATTCAATCGCCAGCGAAGGCTCCCTCTGCAGTTCAACTGTTCAAAGACAAAAATGACAAATAAGGAAAGTGAAAACTGGTTCTGAACTACAGAGAAACAAACTGAGAGCTTTTTAGTTAAGTGAGACTATGTCGCTAAGTGGCCTAGCTGCCTTTGTGAATTATACATTTTGGACTAATTATTTTCTATCAATGCCATCTATGCTCTGTCACACGACCAGAAAAACAACAAAAGTAGCATTCCCTGCGTTTGCAGAGCAATGGAGCGATCCACTGGGTCACTACAGTGATTTAACCACGTGGGTGACCTGAGGCTTGGAAGGAAGGTGGGAAGGCCTGTGCTCTCACCGTGAGGTGACAGGGTAACACTGGCTCATTTAAAAATAACCCCATCCAATGAAGAGTCAGAGCCTATCCCCTCAAACAGCAAAGGTCTATTTATAGTCTTTGGAAGCCTGAAGTACAAGGCCTACTGTTTCTACTCAACAATGACAGAACACACATCTTTCTTTTAAACAACTTCCTTTTACGTAAGTAGATCTCTTATTGAACTGTACCTAAACACGGTCTGAAATACAACTCTGGGAACAAAGAACTTCAGAATCCAAAAATGTTACCTTCTTAACAATTATCAAATGGGATATGAATTATGTGTACTATAATACATACACAGGAATTTTAACTAATACCATCTATCGAAGTTTTGGGAAGATTAGTCATCTTTAGGGTTTTAACATGTCAGGATGAGTGGCTTACCAGGTCTTGGGGTGGTCTTCCAGGAACCCCTGGTATTTCTGCTTATAAGGTTCCTGTGGTCACGTACTTCGCAGGCTGCCCTTTCAGATGGTTTGCCTTGGAAGGTCCCCACCCTGACAGCCCCAGATAGCCCTGGTTGAGGATTTATACACACCACTCTTCACATACTGCCTTTCTCTTTGCCTGGTCCACCGAATACACACCTACTTGTTCTTCAATGTTTGTCTCCAAATTAGGGGGAATAGCAAGCGCTTGAAATGAAAATTTAAATGTGTGTGTTCTTTGACCTCTTGGTTCACTTTTTCAAAAAAAATTGGAGAAGTACATGATTATAGACATTTGAAAGCTCACTGCAGTGTTATTTTAACAGTAAACACTACGAACACTGGAGGGCACTCAGAGACCCAAGAGCAGGGGGGCCGTGTGTTGCAGACCACTACTGAAACAAAGGAGGCTGGTCTGCACGCGCTGACAATGAAGGACGCCCACAACAAACGGCTGAGTTTAAAAAGGAATTCTGAAAACGTAACTCAGGCAGCTAAGCTGAATCACAAGTCTCAGGACTTCAGCCATGAATGACAGCACAACGTATCTTCCTAGAGGCCAAGAATGGGAAAGCGATTACTTCTGCTGGGGATTAAGAGAGAAGGTAAGAAATTGGGCCTTTGAAAGAGGTCTCTGCTCCTGGATCATGCTTTGCCTGAACTTTCCAGTGTTTTGAATGCCACAGACTGGATGTCTGTGTCCCCTTCACACTGAACATAGTGCCACCCACCCCATCTATTAAAAACGCAATCCCCAACATGATGGTGCTGCAGTGAGGGTCTCTGGCGGGTGGTCAGATTCAGATGAGGTCACGTGTAAAGTGGTCCTGAGACCAACGTGTTTGAGAGCTGCTGTCCTAACCCTGTCTGAGGCTGAGGCCTTTCCCTTCACACCTTTAGTGGACACTGAAGACTGGCGCAGAGAGAGACTGAGAAGAGGCTCTGCCAGCGGGGAGGAGCTTCAGTGATGCAGCAACGGCCAGAGCCCAGGGGTCAAGAGCGTGAGCTTAAAAGAAGTGGGCACACGGGCGCAGACTAGCCTTCTGGAAATGAGCTTGTGATGGCACCTGGAGGGACAGGGAGGGCTACAGAGACACACTTGTGGGCGAGAGCAAGGGTCTGCTCCAAAGCAGCTCGTTTGGCCATAATTATTCAGAGACATCAGATTTAAACAACAATCTTATGTGATTTTGACTGATGTTAATGCTTTATGAAGAAAAAGTATAAGGTAAAAATGAAATAGCCAAGAGTTTTCTCTAATCTATGTTAAAAAATGATAAGTAAATCCATATAGCCTGTCAATGTTTTATTACATATTAGCTATAAATTTTAAGTGGTAATAAAAGATTAACCCACACATAAGGAAAAAAAAATGTGAACAACTGCTAAAGGAGTTTACCTGTTCCACTCAGCTTTCTCCCACCTGGACTTCCTAGTGGTGCTGGCATTTCACGATTTTTCTCTTCCTCTGATGGCACAAATACCTAAAAAGTCCAAGGCACCATAACAAGGTAAATGAGGTTTTTGAAATAAGAAGGTAAGTTTAATTCACCTGAAGGGAATTAAACAAAACACTCAGCATCCTGTCAACCTTTAGGAACAGAAAGGTGAAACTAATCTCGTATTTCATCCATCAGTGGCTCTCCTACTGCGCTGAAGCAAAATGCTGAGCACAACACACACGCCCTTCCTGATCTGGTCCCATTTCTTCAAGAGGCTTGAGGTCTCAGCGCAGCTCATCCCCGAAACACCGCAGTGCCCAGGACTCATGCCTGGCTCTTCCCTTTCTGTGTCCTCGGGTACACTTCCACTCTGTTTGCAGAAGTCCACTCCAAAGTCCTCCTGCAAGCCATCCCCTTCCACTCACTGGCCCTGCTGTGAGTCGAGGCTCCTCTGCACTGCGTTCACAGCCCCCATGTTTACCACTATCTTGTCACATGGACTCGGAGGCGCCAGGAGATCAGGCTGGAAGGGGGCATGGAGACTAAACTGTTTAAAGCACACAGGCTATAACAGAAGAACCAGAAAACCTCCTCCCAAACTAGATTTTATTCTAAATGCAATGAGAAGTCATTGGAAATTTCAAGCAGAGCAATGACATGACCTAATTTATGTTTTTCAAACTAACTCTCAGGGCTGGGTGAAGACTGGAGGAAGGGCTGGAGAGGAAGCAGAATGGGGACACTGCCTACCGGGGTAGAGGCTTAGACTAGGTGGCAGCCGTAGAAACAGAAATAGATGGATTCAAGTTACATTTTGGGAATGGAAACTATGAGAACCAGCAATAGATGAAACGTGGGGTGGCTGAGGGTGACCCTTGGCTTTCTGGTTTGAGTGGATGGAACTGATGACGGTGCTATCACCTGAGACTACTGAGGTTCTGAACTCTTCCCTCACACGACGTGTCAGTAACAGAACTGAAACAGCTTCGGTACAGTGACAGCCGGGGCTGCCTTCTGCTCGCGTACATGTATCTGTACATGGTGAAAAGGTACCTACACCATTGGCAGTTCAGCATAACTGAATGATCAGCCATACCTCAGGTTTCAAGTTGGTTTTCAGTCCTAATCTTCCCACAGCATTTGATGGAGACTCTTTGCTGCCTAAAGAAACGCAAACCATTCGATCAGTTTAAGAATTTGCTTGCAAACTACATCTTGAGTCAAAAGGTAACAGAATGTCATCTAGTTGTTATCTGGACAGGCTATGCCCTCCTTCGTCCTGTTTTAGTTTGCTGTCAGTAGAAAACAATAAAGGGGAATATATCCGAAAATTCTCAGATAAAAGGCAAGGGGTCATTCACTCATTTTGGGGGGATGGGATGTGTATAAAAATGTTTCTGGCTGTTATGCTGACTGGCCACAAAGAATGATACGCTATCATTTGCGAGGACGTCTTACGTCCAAGTATTTTTCTATAGATATCTATATCAAGCTTGTCCCTAAAAGAAAACATTCAAGGCCACTGAGATATTTTCCTAATAAAGATGGTGATTTGTGAACAGATTCACTTTACTTGCTTGTGCTGACACAGCAAAGTTGAACACAAAGTTAAAAACTGTGAAACAGATAAAAAGGGAACAGAATTTTCCCTGGTAGACTCAAACCTATCCCTTTCTTTCCTTCTCTCCTCTGTCCTGAGACTTGCTCCTCTCACCTGCCCACACAGACGCCTCCCAAGAAAACCGTTCCTTTCTCCAGGAGGCTGTGGGCTTATTCCTTGCTAAAAGTCCTCCTATTTCTGCTCCTTCAGTGAGAAGGAGAGGCAGGAGGCAGGAGGTATAACAGACTGTAGCAATGGCTGAGTCATAGAAACTTCCAGAGCATTCAACTCACCCTAAGTTAAAGTCAACAGAAAAATTTAAAGTCATTTATTTCAACCCTTGGAACATCTCTTAGTGTCTCCTAAGTCCCCATAAGAAACAGGATGAAATCTACTGGCCTCAGCCTCCAGAGTAGCACTTAGGTGATATTTCAGCTTAAAAGTGCAGCTTGCTCCCATTTACACAGAGTGGAGAGGAAGACAGCATCCCTGCTCGCTTCCTGTCCAGCTCACGTACCCTCTCCGAGTTCTCATAGCAACCTGTTAAGCCTGTCCTAAGCACCTGTCACAGTGCCGTGTCACAGCCTAAACACAATACGCAGCTGGATTCACAACCATCTTCCCATCATCTCTGAATCAACAGCGGTACCTGGTATAACATGTCTGAAGTGGGTGGATGAGTGGTAATCAATGACTGAGCTCCAAGCTTACACCTTTGAAAAGTACCAACAAGTTTCCAACAAGACTGGCACTCTCTGGAATCTAGCAGGAGGGAACACGATTCTTTTCTTCTTCAAATACTAAGCCAGAAACTAGCCTATTTACATGAACAATCAACACTGCTAAATAAAACATAAGGTGCTGCCCCCATGAGAAGCAGCCAGTTAGACTGAACTGACACATGCCTGGAATTTGTAATAAGTCACATGAGGGCTGGTACGGGGCTTGTTTCGAGCTATTGTCCCCTTCGCACACAACAGAAAGCTGAGGCTCAGATGTGATTTGTTTTTCCCAAGAGGCATCCGAGTACCGTGCAAGTTATTTTAACTCTTTGAACTTTCATTTGTAAAATGAGGGTGATTAAAAAAAATGCTCGTCTCATACACTGCTGTAAGGTGCCTTCATTTTGATTGCTAAGAAGCCTGAAGGCCAAAGATGTTTCGTAACTTGCAACAGGCCTGCAGACAACACTTGTCCAGCCGATGAGACGGCTGGCAGCCTCCTAACTGCCCACGTCGCACATGAGAAGTGGGTCTAAGACTAACCACTGAAACATGATTTTAGAGAAGCCTGGCTCTCAAGTTGGGTAACAGTGATTTTGCTATATTCTAGAATCAAAACCTTCCTGGTGGCTCAGACGATAAAGTGTCTGCCTACAATAAGGGAGACCCGGGTTCAATCCCTGGGTCAGGAAGATCTCCAGATGGAAATGGCACCCCACTCCAGTGTTCTTGCCTGGAAAATCCCATGGATGGAGGAGCCTGGTAGGCTACAGTCCATGGGGTTGCAAAGAGTAGAACACGACTGAGCGACTTTACTTTCACAACCAAAACCATCTTAAATGTCCTCTACATACAATTATCTTTATAAAACGAAAACTTGCACTTAAGAGTCTCACCTCGATCAGGCAATTTTTCTTCAGAAGAAACAGTGACTTGAAGACTTTCTTGCTGGCAGGACTTGGTCACGCTGGTATCTTCTCCTGTCTTCTCAGTGGACGCTGGGACAGTGCACGGGCCACGGCGGTCACTCCTGCTGGTCAAGTTCTGCTCCTGTTTAGGAGCTGAGAGAGCTACATTGTAGGCGGTGGGAAGGGCTGCTGTGTGGGAAGGAGCCCTTTCTGACTCCTGGCCGTTAATACATTCAGCGGTGGTGGTTTTCAAGTGGCCCTCAGGCCCCCGCTGGCCATCAGCTTTTTTAGCACCAGGATTGACTGCTGTCAAACAGCGCACACTGACGGAGGTGCCCTCGGGCGCCTGCTCTGGTCCCTGTGGGTCGAGAGGCGAGTCCCTGCTCCCCCTTGCTGGTGTGCTGCCCCCTGACGTCCCTGCCTCGGGCCTTTCATCTTCTCTCTGAACTCTGTCTGCACAGTCCTTGCCAAGCCTCTCACTCTCTGCCACAATTGCGACACCTGCAGAAAGCATACTGACCGACACCTGGTCATGCCCTTCCCCGGTGCCCCCTGCCACCACGGGGCCCACTTCTTTTCCCCCTGTGGAGGGCCCAGGACACTGACACTTGACCTCGGCCATCAGGCTGGACAGAGGGGCCTCAGGCTTGCTCATCTTCGTGGCTGATGGGGCATCCTTTCCTTTGGGGCTGCCTGCACTCAGATGAACCTCTTCGTGCCTGTTGAGAACAGTGGGGGCCAGCAGGCATTCGGCCGTGCTGGTGGAGATGATAGCGGCATCGCTCACGTCCTCTGTGCCCGTGCCCGTGCCCGCGGGCAGCTCCTCCTCCTGTGGGACGGCGCCCGCCATGACCGCCTCACAGCCTTCCGAGGTGCTGGTGGAAATCATGGCCGCATCGCTCGCCTCTTCCGCCGGCGTGACCAAGGCCTGGGCGTCCCCTCGAGCGACAGCACTGGACACGGGGCCCTCGCAGTCCTCTCCCGAGCTTGTGGAGATGATGGCGCTGCCGTCCTTCTCTTCCAGGACGGGTTGCTCATGCTCCCTTTCCCTAGCCACACCACACACAGAGGCTTCGCAATCTTCCGCGATGCTGGTGGAAATGAGCGCACACTCGTCCTTCTCCTCCTTGCTGGTTGAAGCGAGGGGGCTCTCGGCTTGCGCGGGCGCGCTGGGCGTGGGCCCTTCGAAGTCGTCGGCGCTCACTGGGGCCAGCCCTTCGGCTCTGTCTTCCGTGGCTGCCACCGGCTGCGGACTCTGGGCACCACGGAGGGCTGTTGCGCTGGAAATGGGCACCTCGAACTCCTCCCTGATGCTCGTGGAAATCATGGCACACTCGTCTTTCTCCTCGTTTCTCGCAGCCGGGAGCTGGCTCCGGTCACCAGATGCTGCGCTGGGCATGGGGGCCTCAAACTCCTCCATGCTCACTCTGGGGCCTTCCGCGCTCTCTTCGGGTCTCGAGGCGCTTGAGTGACCCGCCCTCATGTCGACCATGGTGCTGAGCTGCGGGGTGAGATCGTCTGTCGTGCTGGTGGAGATCACCAAGCCTTTCCCTTCACCTGAACCCCCAGCCACACCAGCCTGGTTGGCGACACTGTTAATGGCCGTGGCAGCCGCAAGACCCCCACAGTCTTCGTTTTCCACGGAGGTGATGACACCCTCATCTTTTTCGCTCGGTGACGTGTGAGGAGGCTCATGTTCTGGGACAGCAGCGGACACGACGGCCTCGTAACTGTCCCCCACCAGGCCGGTGGAGGGCGTGGTGTCGTCGGGTTTTTCCTGTCTGCTGAGCTCACCGTCCCTGCGGTCTGAAGCCGCGCTGGTCATGGGCCCCTGGGGACCCTCGGGAGCGGGAGCCGCCATGCCCTCCCCTGCAGCCCCGCTGCTCACGCTGCTCTCCACGACCCCTTTGGCGCTGGAGCAGATCTCCGCGTCTTTAGCGTCCTTCTCGGCGCCGCTCACGCTGTCCACGGTGCTCTCGTACGCGTGCGGGACGGTGCCGCCTACCTCGGCGTCCACACGCCCCGCCGCAGGGCCGAGCTGAGCGTCTCCTCCTGCGCTCTCGCAGACCGACACGCCTTCGCTCTCCTCCTCCATCCCTGTGCACGTGGACGCGTGCCCAACCTCGTTGCCCCGGCCCGTGCTGGTCACCATGCCCTCCCCTTCGTCCTCGTCCTCCTTGGCGCCCGTGCTGGTCACCACGCCCTCGTCGTCGCAGGGGCCCGGGGCCACCGCCGGCGCATCAGTGGGGTCTTTGGCTACCGTGCTGTCCATGGCGCTCTCTTCGTTTTCTTCGGATTCGCAACTCAGGGCAAAGCCTTCGCCGCTCTCCTCCGAACCTGTGCAGCTCGCCAGGCCCTCCCCGTCCTCCTCGGTTATCCCGGTGCTGGTGACGGCACTTTCACCCTCCGGGCCGTCCATCACAGAGCCGCTTTCCTCCTGGGCGGCGCTGGCTGCCGTGGGCGTGGGGGTATCTATGGGGCCCCCGGGGGCCCCCGTCACCCTGCGCTCCTCCTGAGGCCCCACACCAGCTGCGGAGCACAGGACGTTGCCGTCTCTTCTGCCCCCTGCCCCTGTGCACGTCACCGTCCCCTCGCTTTCCTTCTTGGGACCTGCTCTCGGTGGGCTTCTTCGGAATCCATCCAACTCTTCGTTGCTTAGGGACCCCTCCCTGATGTCCATCCCCGCACTTGTCACTGCTCCGTCACTCTCAACCTCACTGATAAACCTGACCGTTCCTTCCACGAGTTCCGAGTCTCCACCTGAAGAGCCATCGCATTTGCCCTCGGAACCTGCGCTGGTCACAGCGTCGTCCTTCTCCTCGGTCGCTGCGCTCCTGGCGTCAGCCTCGGTGGTCCCCGCGGGGGCCGTCGCGGGGTCGGCTGCTCTTTCTTCAGGCTCGGCTATGGCGCATTCCCCACTTTCTCCTTTGGTGCTTGTGAGGAACGTTTCGCTTTCTGCAAATCCTTCTGTGACGACACCCCCACCTTCCTCGGCTGCAGCAAAGACGGTGCCTTCTCTGGCTTCCACCCCGACGTGAAGAGGGTGGTTTTCGGAGCAGGTGCCCGTTGTGAGGCCTTCGTCCGCCTCGATGCTTGTGCAAGGCACGGCCACCCCACCCTCCACTGTCTCTGCAGATGTGGTTGTGGCAGTCCCGGCCCTCACCGGGTGTAGGGGAACACCGCTGTCCCCCTCAGTGCTGCTGGCGATGGAAGCCTTTTCTCCTCTACTCGGCCTGGCTGTCGGCATCTCAGCTTCCCCGCGCCTCTGATGGAGAACAGCGGGCACGGCGGTGCTCTCAGCACTGGTGTCCACCTCACTGGGTCCGTGCCTTCTGTCAGCATCAGCTGGTGTGCTTTCGACTTCACCTGGGCCTCTGCTCCGCTTAGGTCCAACAGTATCTGTTTCTGTACTCATGCCTACCACCTGAGCAACAGCAACACCAGCCTTGTGGCCATTTTCTACAGAAGCCCTAAGTGTCTGCTTCGAACTTGAGTTCCCTTTCCCATCCACATCCATCGAGCCACCTTCCTTGTCAACGTTCTCATTGTCCACTGCCTCACTGCCAACAGGTGTGTCTGCCTCCCCTGGTCTGCGGCGCAGCGCGGAGGCCTGTGCCGCTTCTGGAGCGCACCTTCTGCTCTCCACGCTGGCTTCTGCTGGTACGCCCACTGTGGAAACAGCATCGCCTTTTCTGCTGCCCCCTGCCCTAGGGACTTCTGGTTCCTCAACAGTCCAGCTTTGCTTAGGGCTTTCAGAGTGGTGGACAAGTGAGGTGCTGGTGGTGGCACCTTCTGACCCAGTTCCTCTGTCAACTAAAGGAGGCACCCCTGAATCATGAGACGGTTTCTGAGGCCCAGCAGTCACGGAGCCTAAGGACGGGATGGGATCTACCTTTGTGGAATGTTTAAGAGCGGGGTCTCCTGCAGCAAGGCGTTCTTCCGTGGGCCTGGTGGTGTTTTTCAAATTCTTCTGTGCCCCGTCACTTTCTGATGGGGCATGGGGTAACAAACAGTGACTCGTTTCAGAGTCTACATTCATTTCATGAGTTTCTTGTTGAGCGGACTCCTTCTCCCCGGAGTTAGGTTTGGACACAGAGCTTTGGAGATGCATATTCTTGGTCAGGGTGCTTCTGTGGTCAGCGTGCTTTTCGGAATTACCAGCAGCTCCTGTTTCACGCCCTGACTTACCAGCCAGAGACGCGGTTTCTGACTCTCCCATGGGAGTCTGTGACTCCTCCTTTAGGCCTGCAGTGGTAGTTTTTTGTTTCATAACATTTTCTGAGTCAAGTTCTTGCTGAGAGCTACTGCTGCCGTCTTGGGTTTTGTGGACTTCCACTGCATTTTCCATGGCTGGCTCGGGATCAACTTCCATGGGCTCTTGTTCGGGCATCAGGGCAGGATCACAACTTTTTTTGGGTCTCTGAAGGGAGGAACTACTGGGAGCGCCTGAAGGGTTTGCTGCTGGTTTTTCTTCTCCTTTAGCCATTTCTTGGGATACGCTAGCTCTTCGATTTTCACACAACCTTCTACTTAACTTCTTTTCTACAACTGAACTGCTTCCTCTGGGCTTCTCATGACTGCCGTCAACTTCTTTTCCATCCTTGTCCTCTGTTTTGTTGTCTTCCTTCTTTTTCACGTCCTTACTACTGTGCTTTAAGCTCCTGCTTTTGTGCCCGTCTGACAACTTTCTCTCGAGCCTGGTGGAGCTTGACTCTTTCTCACCCTTGCCCCTCTCCTTTGCTAGTGGCAACTTCGCTCTGTGACTAGACTCTCTCTGCACACTGTGTGCGGAAAGGGCCACACTCTCTGACATGGGTTCCACACCGCTTTCCTCAGAAGGTCTGTCTTCAACCCTGGACTTCCGCTGTCTCTCTGGCTCACCTTCTTCAGTGTTCTTCTCCTTCTCTGGTTTTGGAGTGGTGGCCAGTTTTGTGGTATTTTCTTGTGATTCTGTTTCAGATGCTTTCAACTGTTTGCCTTGGCTTCTGGACTTCGACTTCAACCCAAGTTTCTCTTCCAACAAGCTCTTGGCTCTTCGCCTCTCCTTGTGAACCGCCTCTTCTGGTTTTGAATTACTATCTGCGTTAGTCAAGTCATTATCACATTTATCCTCGGAGTAACTTTCGCTTCTTCTCTGTACTGTGCTTCCATGTTGCCTGGAGCTCAGAGAGTCCTTCTGAATTTTAGAATCACTTGATCTTCTTGATTTGTGCTCTGCCTTGGTTTTGTCGGCTGACCCATGTCTCTCTTTCTTATTTTCTTTACGAACATTCTCGTCACTTTTTATAATATACTCAGAAACTGGTTTGCCATCTTTGCCCAAAACTGACAATTTCCTTTCATTCCGGTGTTTACTTCTTCGCTCAGCTTTGTCGTCTGACGAGAGTTTTGGCTGCTGACTCGCCTTCTGCGTATTCTCCTCCTTCGAGCCCTTCTCGGGAGAGTGAAGCTCGGGCTCATCCCCTGCCTTATGCACACTGTCACCTCTGTACTTGTGTTTTGTAGATGGCCTGTCTTCTGGCAGAGTTTTCTCTTTCTCAGGCTTTTCCTTGGAGGATTTTGCCTCTTTCTTAGGCAGGCTTTTTAAATGTGGTGTTTCAGAATCATCTTTCTTCAGATGCTTTTCGTTTTTAAGCGTGCTCTTCTGTTTCTGGGCTTCTTCTGTGCCACTTTCTGAGCGTTCCACTGGCCTTTTTCCATCCCTCGTGTCAGTCTCTTCCTGCACCCCTTCCACCACAACAGGGGTAGAAGTCCGTCTTTTGTGTTCCCTTTCTATTTTGGATTCGTTTTTGTTTTCATCAGCTGGATGCAAAGACTCTGAAAGTCTCCGAGCAGGTTTACTTGGTTCACTCTTTGCATGAACATGCTTCAAATCCTTTGAAGAAGATGCTTTTTCCTTTTCACAATGCTGTAAGAAAATAAAAGTTAAAATATGAGACCTACTAAGATTAGTTTTTACATTCAATTCTAAAATTTGGGTGCATTTAGTATGCTGAACGTTGTAACATGCTTGCTGTTGTTGTTTAAGTTCCTAAGCCATGCGACTCTTTGTGACCCCATTGACTGTAGCCTGCCAGGCTCCCCCCGTCCATGGGATTTCTCAGGCAAGAATACTGGAGTGGTGTGCCATTTCCTTCTCCAGGCAATCTTCCTGACCCAGGGATCGAACCCGCATCCCCTGCACTGGCAGGTGAATTCTTTACCACATGCTACACCTTACTTATTTTACATCTGCCAGCAGCTGGTAGGCATTATTAACTTATTTCTATGCATCAGGAACCTGAAACTCAGGATGGTTCAATAATGTGATACCCAGCAACGAGTTCAGATAATTTCATTCCGGGTCTAATACTCTTCCCACTATATAGCAGCATCTTTCTAGAGAGTAGTTCTTTCTCCTGAGATGCGTCCAGGCATTTGGAGGCATTCTCAGACTTTAACTTGCTAAAGCCCAATAATGCCCAGTGGTCACTAATAAATAGAAGTTGAAAGAATGACATTAGTTCTTTTTAGTCCAAAGGCTTAATACCCAATGAAGGCAATTAAAAATTTTACAATGAAATAAAGTTTTCTTACATTTTAATTTAGAAATGCAAATTATCTATGGGAACTTCATGAATTTAGGTTACCTGTAAGACAGTTTATTTAGGAAGCTTCAAATGCACATAGAAACTCATGGTAACTAAAGTAATCATATCATATACATCAGATGTACATGTTCATATCCAAGGGAAGATACCAACAGACCAAAGCAGCCAAACGTTCCTCCTGATCCACAGTCTGGCACTGACTGGACTAATGTTAATGACCAATGACACTTATTATAATAAGGACTCATGAACTAGCTATAATTATTCTTATTCAAACAATGGGCTGAAGTCTTCAGAAAGCCCTTTGTGTCTCTGGGTCAGTTTATCACTGCACCTTTTTTACACTTTAACATGAAGATTAATACACTATTACTATAGGGACTGAGACACAGCAAGATCTTAAAAAAATACTTTAAAATTAAATTCCACAAATTAAGAATTTAATTTAAAATTAAATTCCACAAGGATGCCATCAACCTAATTTTACAATAAGTTCTAACCAATTAATGTGAATACAATCTTATGAGATCATTTTCCACAGGAATTTCTCATTAAATATTAATAATATGACATTAGAATATCAGAATATACTAAATGACTCTAATATCTAAATAAAGACATCAAGAATATTTACTGGCTATGAATAAATAATTACTAAATTATTACTGCTTCCTTTAAAAGTGTTAAGATATTCAATAGTTCAGCTATAGAATTAGAAATATGAAAGTATATAGAAAGATTAAAACCCAGTGAAAACAAAAGTTTATCACACGTAAAAAGGAGAAGAAACGCACTTACTGAACATTTTGAGGGTATTTTTATCTCCATACTTTTACTATTTAAAATGATCACATCTTAGAAAACAGTCTAAGTGCTCAACTATAAGGAAGTGCTTAAATTACAGTATACTCATTCAACATAAGCTATATAATCATCAGAATATATTAATTAGGAAGTTACAGTGTGAATTGAGTATGGGGGGATGTTAAAAACACTATGCAAGATTACATTTGCTCTACAAAATTATGAACATATGTGGGTGAGACATGGAAAACAATGATAATTTTTAGTGGAGGGATTTTAGCTTTTTCCTCCTTTTTTTCTTTTTCATTATTATTCCTGGCTATTTTATTATTGTCAATTTAAGAAACAAGAGGTGGGGGAGTTGAGGGAAGAGAGAGGAGAAGAAAAGTAACTATCATCCAGACAAAAGATCACAAGAATCAACTTGCCAAAATGAAGAATTTAGACCATAATAGGATGGCAGTGCTGGAATGTTGAATGTAAAAGACTTTATTCAAGGTAGAAAAAAAAAAATCAGACTGTATTTGTTTACTACAAATAACTGAATGGCTTAACAGAAGAGCATTTAAAGTGGGGTTTTACTAATTAAGACATACCTCACTTGTTTTGAGTGTTTCTCTGGAATCTTCTTCAGATTGCTGTTTCTTTTTAGAAATCTCATCAATGTTCCTAGGTGGGGCAAAATGTGAAATAAGAATTTTGGACCAAAAAATGTGATTTAAATTTCTCAGGAAGATATTTAAAAAAGCTTAGCTTTTCTTTACTATAAAACACTTAATTTGTACTTAGAGACTTGTGCACTTCAAATTAAATCCTATTCTTGGTTGACAGTGAAGAGCTAAATTCCGAATGTGAAGTGGACCACTCGTGGTCCTATAGGAAAAACAAAAATTTGTGATTTGTCACTTGAAGATGAATATGACATGGGCTACAATTTCATTTTGAAAGTCTTATCTTCTGAATAAACAGAGTAGTTCTATTTATTCAGATCGAGAAGGCTAAAGTCTGTAAGAAAAATGAGAGCCACCTCCTGTCATTGAGTTCTGCAGATTATTGGCTCAGCTAAAGTCACTGATTTAGTTACCTTCAAGTCTAAGAACTTACAGAACTGCATGTTGCTGGTACAGCAATGCTATAGCCCACGCCTACACAGCCATCCTCAAGTCTCTTCAGCTTTATAATTCTTACAGAATCAACCGTGATCATGAGGTGCTAAAAACAATGTCTGGCTTGGAACGCTGGTTTACGGGGAGAAGCATGAGATACTAGTGAAGTGTGTGGAAAGACTAGAGAATGGAGGCAGTGCCGTCAGTAAGAGGTAACTGAATGTCCAGAAGGGGAATGGCTCCCGAGTGCTTCGAGGGTCTACACACTCTCTGAGACTCTACAGACAACTGTGTGCTTATGCACGGGCATTGCTCTGGGCAAAGAGTCCAGTGGTTCCATCGGATTATCAAATAAAGTCTGCCCCCAACCCCACAAAAGAAAAAGATTAGTACATACTGTTTTGAAATCACAGCTATTAATACAATGAATTATGATACTGAAAAGAAAGCCCTATTCCATGTTATTTTATAAACATGGAATAATATACATGTTCAAGGTTTGACTCTTTCCTGTCATTTTCAACGCCTCTCTTCTGAAAGCTTGTCAAGAGAATATTATGATGTGAATGTGGCCTAATAAATACGTACCTGGAATCCTTTTTCCTTTTTTTGCTTAAGGCTACCTTTTTCTCTAAAACTTTTCGTTCCTTAAGGACTTCTTTAATTCGGGGGGCTTTGGGTTCCAAACCTTTTGTTGATGATTCTTCTAGGTCTACATTACTTTTGCCTGGGGAAGAAGCAATCAACAAACTATGTTTCAGAACACAGTTTTATAAACAGTGTTATCTTTATTCTTCATTAAGATTTTCTAATCACTGTAAAAATAAAAAATAGCTTCAATATCTCAAGTTGTATTGGAATAAAAACATTTCATGTAGATGGAGAAGTCATATTTTTTAAGTGCTCATATATGTACATGTGTGTATCTTACATCAAACAAGATGAGTATCCAGAGGAAGTTCAATTTTGTCCAATGAAATATTCCAGATAAATGTTTGACATTTTAGTTAACATAAGTATAGATGAATTCCATTAATATCACTGCAAGGCTTGAGGACTCACAGGTTAACAATAAATTTTCCAGTGATAATTCATTCCATAATCACTGGAAAATAAACTGCTATGATGTGAGTTGTATAATCTGGTACGTGATAGAATGTTTAACTTAGATATAGAAATATAATAAACAAGTGACTAGAGACATCAGATTAAAAAGGAAATCTTAAACATCTTAAAAAGATATAGTTTTAAAAATCTAAGATACAACTTTTATCACTTTATTTTATAATCATATCTCATAAGCTATCTTAATATCTAGAAGTCAATGGGCTAAGTACACAGTTTAAAATATTAAAAGTTAAGATCTCTTATACCTTGAGTCTTAGCTTTTGAATACTTTGTCTTTTCTGCTTTCTGTTTTCGTTTTTCTTCAAGTTTTTCTCTATTAATTTGCCTTCTTAAAAGTCTCTCTTCTTTTTCTTTAGCCTAAAACCACAAAAGATTCATAATTATGCTGACAGGTTCTCAAGTAAGAGCAAAAACACCCTGAAAAAAAATATGCTTGCCCTTCAGATGTTCTTACAAATTAATGGGCTCTGTAAAAGTGCATACATACCACTATAAACACATCTATGTGTGTGCATGTATTTCAAAAGAGACAGAAGGTGACGTTTTTCCCTTACTAACTTTCAGAATGCCATCAATTTAAAGGTATCATTTGGGGAAATGGTGGTTTAATAAACTGTTATTCCAATTAAAAGGCTACCTATAAAAATATCTATGAGCATCAAGTGTAGAGGTAGGTCTTTATAATTATCTGATTTTCTCAAACAAAGCTGAAATGCAGATTCAAGTGACAGGATGGTCCTATAATAAACGTTACTTGCTGGCTATACTCTCAGGACCCAGGGTTTGGATGTGGGACTTCCTGTATTTGTATTTTAAACCAGGGAGGATCCAGTCACTGTGTTACTCTACCATCTCTTTCCTGCCCAGAACTCAAAGCCTCAAAGTGTCAAATACCCTAAGCATGAGCCTAACTCCTGATCAACTAACCTCTTAAGAGAGAAGCCATCACTAACATTTTGGTGCACTTCCTTCAAATTATTTTTAATGGAGTAGTATTTCCTTATTCTTTGTTGCATTTTAATGTTTCTGAAACTGTAAGCCAACTTATTAAAACTGATGAATACATACAATGAGGTAGCAGTTTCTCTAAAATGCTGTTAATAATTCAGTGATACATCTTAGAAGTACTATCAAATGAAGGAAATATGTGGATGACTGTGCTTCCCTCTTAATAACATGTTAACGGCTGATGCCATCTCTCTTTATGGCTGGATCCATACTGGGGTCAAACATTTCCATACTATGAAACACTGACGGTGTTACCCTCATCCAAGGTAAGGAGCAGCGGCTGTGCTTTGCTGGAGCAGCCCCCCACGCCCAAGCAAAGAGAAACCCAAGTAAGATAGTAGGTGTTGCAAGAGGGCATCAGAGGGCAGACACACTGAAACCATACTCACATAAAATCTAGTCAATCTAATCACACTAGGACCACAGCCTTGTCTAACTCAATGAAACTAAGCCATGCCCGCGGGGCAACCCAAGACGGGTGGGTTATGGTGGAGAGGTCTGACAGAATGTGGTCCACTGGAGAAGGGAATGGCAAACCACTTCAATATTCTTGCCTTGAGAACCCCATGAACAGTATGAAAAGGCAAAATGATAGGATACTGAAAGAGGTACTCCCCAGATCAGTAGGTTCCCAATATGCTATTGGAGATCAGTGGAGAAATAACTCCAGAAAGAATGAAGGAATAGAGCCAAAGCAAAAACAATACCCAGCTGTGGATGTGACTGGTGATAGAAGCAAGGTCCAATGCTGTAAAAAGCAATATTGCATAGGAACCTGGAATGTCAGGTCCATGAATCAAGGCAAATTGGAAGTGGTCAAACAGGAGATGGCAAGAGTGAACGTCGACATTCTAGGAATCAGCGAACTAAGATGGACTGGAATGGGTGACTTTAACTCAGATGACCATTATATCTACTACTGCGGGCAGGAATCCCTCAGAAGAAATGGAGTAGCCATCATGGTCAACAAAAGAGTCCGAAATGCAGTACTTGGATGCAATCTCAAAAA
>SJYT01062734.1:138421-175096 GCA_006410635.1 Cephalophus harveyi | reverse complement strand
CCAGTACTTTGGCCACCTCATGCGAAGAGTTGACTCATTGGAAAAGACTCTGATGCTGGGAGGGATTGGGGGCAGGAGGAGAAGGGGACGACCGAGGATGAGATGGCTGGATGGCATCACGGACTCGATGGGTGTGAGTCTGAGTGAACTCCGAGAGATGGTGATGAACAGGGAGGCCTGGCGTGCTGCGATTCATGGGGTCACAAAGAGTTGGACACGACTGAGCGACTGAACTGAACTGAAATGATTGAATAAGTGGGGAAGAAGGGACAAGTCCCTGAATTACAAATGATCCATGAAGATATGTCCCTGTTTCCTTCTTCCAGAGAAAGATCTTAATCTCCTCCCCATGAGTGTGGATGGTATTCAGTGATTTGATTCCAAAGCACAGAGTATGAAATGTAGAAATATTACTGTTACAGTAGGCAAGTCTGACAGACTATACCTTAATCCAGTGGTCAAGATAAGTATCACCAGTGTTAACTCAAGTTTCTTTCACAAACACTCTTGTATGATATAATGAAACAGGCTCTTTACCTTTGTAGTATTCTCCCAAACCCATAAACCTAGTCTAATCATAAGAAAACACTGATAAACCCAAATTGAGAGACATTCTACAAAATACTTTCAAAAGTGTCCCAGGAAGACTGAAAAACTGTCGATTATAGGAGATCAAGGAGACACGACAACTGAGTGTGAAGTGTCACCCTGGAATGGAGCCTGGAACAGAGAGAGAACATTCATGAAAAAACCAGTGCAACCAGAATAAAATCTATAGCTTGTAACACTATGCCAATGTGACTTTAAGTCTTGACAAACGTACCATCGTTATACAAAATGTAACATCAGGATAAACTACATGGGAACTCCCAGTATTATCCTTGCAACTTTTCTGTAAAACTGAAGTTATTAATATTAATAAATGGAGTTTTTAAAAACATTTAGAGTCAAATGTACTACATGGTGATTCAGATCCCATATCAACTCACTCCATTAAAATATGCCAATAATTCAGGGAATTTTGAAATATGACAAATAAAATAAACATTTTAACACCTCAAAGATATTCCCTAGAGAAAATTTTAAGAGATACACCCATCATTTTAAAGTACTATTTCACAGTAACTCATGATTTTGTGGAATAACAAAATAAGAAAAGCCTCCCATTTTCCATAAAGGAAAACTCTCCTCAATGCCAGAAATACCTACTAGGTACTTGGACTTCCTCACCTTCAGCTCCAGGACTGAACCATAAAGGACAGGACTGAGAAAGGAATGCAGAAAATTGTCAAGTCAATGACCTCATGCAGAAATTATCTTCCTGAAAGTCAAATAAGAGAGAACATGGCAATTCAACCTCTTGTGCAATATGAGATTTCCCACAACACAAGGCATCGAGCATTTGTGCCTTAGGCAGACACTGGCTTAGGCGATGCACTGAGCGATCGGTGCCCCTTTCCCTGCCGGGCTGCACGGGGGGAGAAAAGTGGAGAAGCCAGAGAATGGAGAAGTGAGCTTCAAGACCTGCCCTTCCATCAACTGTAGGGCAAGGAAGAGTGAGCCCCCCATGAGTAGAGCAGACACCATCGAAGATAAGTGGGGCAGTGACAACATCCTGTGTTTGCCCCAGTATTTTATTCTCCCCGGGCCCCTAGAAGGGCTACATTTCCCAGCCTTCCTTGAAGTTAAATTATGACTTTGTAAATCCTCTCCAATAGGCATGTGAGCAGAATTTTCTACTTCTAATTATAGGCAAGTGACTGTCATTCAGTCATGTCCAACCCTTTGGGACCCCACAGACTATACATGGAATTCTCCAGGCCAGAATACTGGAGTGGGTAGCCATTCCCTTCTCCAGGAGAATCCTCCCAACCCAGGGATCAAATACAGGTCTCCCACATTGCAGGCGGATTCTTTACCAGCTGAGCCAAAAGGGAGGCCCAACAATACTGGAATGGGTAGCCTATCCCTTCTCCAGCAGATCTTCCCAACCCAGGAATTGAACTGAGGTCTCCTGCATTGCAGGTGGATTCTTTACCAGTTGAGCTACAGGGAAGCCCAATTATAGGCAAGGGTGAGACAATTCAATATACTAAACCCAATGAATTGGACACTTAAAATGGGTGAATTGTGTGACATGTTAATATACTCTTTTAAAAGATCTTACCAGGAAAAAAAAAGAAAAATGGGTATGAATCTTAAGCTCTGTTTCCTGAACTCAGAGTTGGAAGTAAAGAACTACAGGATGAGGGGTTGCACAATGGAAGCAACTGGGCTTTGATTCACTACTGGATAAGAGTCAGTATGGTGAGTCACAAGGGCCACACTAGACTGTTACATGAATGTGTTAAGGTATTGAGATTGTACTTGTTATTATAGTGAAATCTGATCTACCCTCATTAATGCAAAGATAGCTCAAGCTTTCTTGGTTAGTATCATACTAAAGGTAAACATCTCCAGTGGGCACTCATTTCTTACCCATCCCTCTATCCTACCCCAAACCTCAGAGGACTAAAAGTCCATGTACCACTTCCTCCTTCCATCAACCCTAGTCCCAGCAGAGACTGAAAGAGAAGGGGAATTTTTTAGTTCAGTTTGAGATTGGAGTTCAAAACTGAAAAAGACCCAAAAACCATGGAATTTAACCAAAATGTTGGATTTTGACAAAGTGTAATTCTGAAACAGCAGTTATGAAAAATAAAACCACTTATTGTTAAAGACACCTCAATAAATCTTCCCTTAGCATCTCAGTCTCTGCCTTGTGCTAAATCTTGGTTCTAGGTATCTTTCTTTTAGACAATGTAAGTTTATTATCAACAAAAAGCATGGTTGCAAAATAGTACAACAGGTCCCTAGACTCACATATGATACTAGACAGTGACAATTTGGATTTTTTAAAATACACTTCTCCTAGATTTCAATAAAGGAGTTTCTTTGTTTTGTCAATATCTTCCCATCCACTTTTGGATAGAAAATGTTTAAATATGTCTAAAGAATCTAACAATCTTAGCTAGATATGAACATTAAGAGTGGCTCACAATTTAATGAACATTAGCAGATATCTCTTTCAAAGAATCAGCCCACCATTAAAAATGTTTTCACCTAAAGCTTCCCAAATAACACATGTGCATATATTTAGCTATCAGCAAAATATGGATTACGAGAGCTCATGGTTATTTCCCACAGTGACAGTCAAATGACACGGCCTTCCAGTAGACAGCCAGAATGCTGCCCGGGTCCTGGCTGAAATGCCATGGTTCTGGAGAGAAAAGCACATGCAATGACACACGAGCCTGTCCACCCACAGCAACAGCTTGAGACCAGGCTATGCCCTTAAAAGTCAATGACTGTGATACTGGACTGACATATGCAAAGCGGACTCCCAGCTTCAGACACATCTGTTTAAAATTCAAACAGCTTGTGCAAACCATGGATTGGTATTCCAATAAAACTGTAAGGGACTGTATTCATTTAAAAAGGAAATGAACGTATGTGCCCATGGTTCGACATTTCCTGGGGAGAGCTGACAGGCCTGCTCGGACTGAGATGCCTGTAAGCCTAGTGGAACAAACAAGGTGTGGGAGCAGAAATCAGCCAGCTTTTGACAAGAAATCACCAGCATCCTCAGGCCCACAAAACACCAAGGCTGCAGATCCCCAGCAACTTCACAAAGATCCTGAAACTTGAAAACATGGGTTCTGGAACCCAAGAGTAACCCCAAAGTGAGCCATCACAAACAAAACCTACCTCTGAGGCAATGCTGATATATTGACAAGTACATCTAGACAAGTCTCCATTTCAGCAATGGCAGGACCACCTTAGTTGGGATGAAGGCTACCAGCTTTCACGGCACTTTCTCTGCCTTAATTCACTGAACTTCACAGTAAGTGGGACCACGCTCATCTTCTGACTTGAAGAAACCTCGTAACTTCCTCAGTGTTAGTCGCTCAGTCATGTCCAGCTCTTTGCAATTCCATGGACTTTAACCCACCAGCCTCCTCTGTCCATGGAATTCTCCAGGCAAGAATACTGGAGTGGGTTGCCATTCCCTTCTCCAGGGGAACTTCCCAATCCAGGGATCAAACCTGGGTCTTCCACATTGTAGGCAGATTCTTTACCATCTGAGCCACAAGGGAAGCCCCAGATTATAAAGCTAGAATGAGGCAAAGAAGAACCCAAATGTTCCAGGGCTCTTTCCCTAGACCGACACTCTCCTACTCCACTTTTAGGACATTCAGATGACAATACAGATTCAGAGATGAATTTCCCTGGTGGCTCAGATGGTAAAGAATCTGCTTGCAGCGCAAGAGACCCAGGTTAGATCCCTGGGTCAGGAAGATCCCCTGGAGAAGGGAATGGCTACCCACTCCAGCATTCTTGCCTGAAAAATTCCATGGACAGAGGAGCCTGGCTGGCTGCAGTCCATGGGGTCACTTTCACACATGGAATAACTTCTATTCTATGAGTGGCTGCCAAAAAGTAAGTAGTAGCACCTTGGTCTCTCTCTGTCTGGAAAAAATTGACTCCAGAAAGAATACACAATTCACCTATATGCTGGCTATCAAAACATGTCAGTTAACGATTACATATTCTTTAAAATATAGGACTCCAACTATTTTTCTTTTTTTAATGAAGGAAGTAGAGGATCCTGAAGCCAGTCAGACATATAAACCATGAGATTAGATGTTCTCCACTTTCAGCTTCACAGTAAGGTTCCCGACTGTGTTTGTTTTAAAGCTGCACTAACTCTGCCTAACACGTACTTGAAACGAGGCTAGTTCAAACCATATGAAAGTGTAAAACTACACACTGGTTTTCAAGACTTAGCATAGAACCACCACTATAAGATCTCATTTTCTACTGATGACATGAAATAAGGTTTTCGATATATGGGGTTACACAAAGTAAACTGAACAATTTCATCATTTTGCTTTTTAATATGACTACTAGGAAATAAACTTACATACGTGGCTTGCATCATATGGACAGTGCTGTGGTGAAGCCAGAAGTCACGATCAAAACTGTCGCTGCCACAGATGGCGCAACAAGCCACGCAGAACCTCTGCAAGGCTTTCCCTCCATCCCTCCCGGCTGCCTGTCAGAGCCTCATCAGCAGGCCACAGTCTTGCCTCCCGAAGGAGGCACTCCTGTAAAAGCCCTCCCCGCTCCTCCACGGCCCAGCCCACACCTGCCAGACTCTCAGATGAGCAGGGGCCCCACTCCATCTCTGGGGCGCTGCCGTCTCTTCTTCTTCTTTCCCCTCTCTGGTCACTGCTGCCACCTTTCCAAGCGCAGGCAAAGACCAAGGGATGTTTCAGGGATTTTCAGTCTCTCCAGACCAGGATGATTTTGTAAGTTCCCAGCACATTTCCTTCTGTACATCAATGGCCTCCCAACTTTCATGATCATATACCACATTAGAAATAGCTTAGCCCAACCCCCAATATGTGATTATTTATAAATCACACACATGTTCTAATGTATTAATACGTATATTATACAAACAGAAATTTGGAAGCTGAGATAAAGATGAAATAAGAACAAAACTCACTAAAAACACTTTACATACATACCATCTGCCATCTGTTTCATTTGTATTTTTAAAATCTCGGTTTAACACTTTTTGATGAAGCAGCTCAAAGGTCTAAATTCAGTATTTCAATATTTAGCTTCAAGGTCTTTATCTATTTAGCTTTTAAAATAGATACCTGACAAAGACAGACACAGAAAGAAATGTGCTTACAAGGTTCTCCTGTTTCAATCTCATATGCTTATTACTCAAAGTCTTGGGAAAAAAAAAAAGAACTTTCTTTTTTCCCTGTCAGTCAACTCATCTTGCAAACTAATTGGAAGATGTTTTAATTCAGTTTGAAAATCTTTGTTTGAAAGATTTGAGTTTGTTTCCAAGATTCAAGTACGCAGATATGAGTTCTATATATAAACACTACTGTTTTCCAATGAAAATCATGTAACAATGGAAATACCTCTACATACTTATTTTTTAAATGTTCTTTCCACTATTAAGTATTTACAGGGCAATAATACCACAGCCATACACTGCATAAAAGGCCAGCTATTTTGAAATGCCTGCCTCTGCAAGAAAAATTCTTAATCCACATTCAACCACTCTCCTTTAAGTAATTTGCTACAGTTACTATCTGTAGTACAAAAGATTATGAGGATCACTCCCCATGTCATTATGAAGTACGTAAGATCTTTTGGCCATTTAAAATAGTATAACCTGTAAATCTTTTCAACCGGGCAGAGATAAACTTCTATCAACAAAGACAGCCCCCATGTTGACAGAGTACACTCCTCCCTTAAAATGTTGAGGCTGTAAACCCTGCCTTCTCGAATTCATATCACATGAAGGCACCAAGGTCAGTCTATATACTGACTGACCATCAGTAAAGTTTAATTCCTATTTTTAGACAGAAGTATGTGTAATTGAAATGTCCACTTTTCCTGCATCCTAGTGGAAAGTCTTACACCAGTCCAGAGTATGAGCATCTCATTTTGGAAAGAGCTGCTGTAGATAGCAATGTGCCAGCCCAACACCTGACTGTTGCAACCACTTCGAACCCAGCCCGTTTTCCTCTCCTAGAAGCCAGCAACACTGCTCACCTCCAGGAGAATCCTGGAGCTCCTGAACTGCACTCCCAGAATCCCATCATGGTTCTAGTTCTGTCTTTCCTGCCAGTCCTTGGTCGCACACGAAGGAATGGGTTCCATTACGGTCATACACTTTCTTGTACTGAATAAACGGACTCGGTCTCTTTTCACCAATTATGGTCACACCTCCTTGTACTGAATAAATGGTCTTAGTCTCCTTCCACCAAGACAACTCGTTACCTGAGATCCTTAGCTTCCAAACTCCTGATAGCTTTTTTTGTTCTCTTCACAGCCGACCTCTAGAATACACCACTCCAAAACGGCACCAGGTAACCCCACTATCAGAGAAGGCAATGGCACCCCACTCCAGTACTCTTGCCTGGAAAATCCCATGGATGGAGGAGCCTGGTGTGCTGCAGTCCATGGGGTCGCTGAGTCAGACACGACTGAGCGACTTCACTTTCACTTTTCAGTTTCATGCACTGGAGAAGGAAATGGCAACCCACTCCAGTGTTCTTGCCTGGAGAATCCCAGGGACGGGGGAGCCTGGTGGGCTGCCGTCTATGGGGTCGCACAGAGTCGGACACGACTGAAGCGACTTGGCAGCAGCAGCAGCAACCCCACTATGGCTCTTACCTTGTTCATCCCACATGGTTTAAGTTTTTTCTTTAACAGCTATTTAATAAGACGTCCAAAGCACTTTTCCCTCTAAACATTTAAAAAGATGTTCTACATAAAACAGGTATAAATCTATATTGAGTCAGCTCATCTGACCCTAACCCTCTTTCTGTCTCTACAAAACACAAGCCCCCTCCCCACCAAGGTTTTCCCAAAATATCATTTCACTTATGCTGTATTCTAATCCTCACTTGTATCTAATTCTCTTAATAGAAATACTCCATGTGAAATAGTCTCAGACCATTTTCTCCTCAAATTCCCTCTGCTTAGCAAGTACTTATACATTTTCTTCCAACTAAAATGCCACTTCCTCCACTTTCAACCTCCTGGCTACTACCTATCCATCCACAGCTAAAACCTGCCACCCAGTCAAAACCACTCTCCTTCCAACACTCTCCATCAGGCTTCATGTTCTGCTTGTGGACCCCATGTCTTCTCAAAAAGATTGCACTGTACACTGTTTTATCTCCAATAAATAGCATGTGCATGCATGTGTGCATGCTCAGTCATGTCCGACTCTTTGTGACCCCATGGAGACTGGAAAGGGTTGCCATTTCCTCCTCCGGGGATCTTCCCAAACCAGGGATCGAACCCACATCTCCTGTGTCTCCTAAATTCGTAGGCGGATTCTCTACCCCTGAGCCACCAGGGAAGCCCATACCATATATCATGGTACAGGACATAAACCAGACTCACCCTGTAAGTTGGGTTAATCTTTATTAAACACAAAAATATAGTTTTTGTAATTGTAGCGATATAATCAAGAACACACATTATCTGGGGTACTTCTTTCATTAAGTTAAAAAGCATTTTCTTGGCCAATTATTAATTGTGTTGGGAAGAGAATCAAAGCTGCCTCTACAAGAGCTGAAAAGACTCCTGGCTCAGTCCCACTACTTGACTGTACACCTAATTTCATCTGACGCAGGACTTCCTGCCATAATGTTTTCAAGCTGAGACATGGAACGTTTGCTGTGCCATCGCTACAGTGAAATTTGCCAAGCATGCTGTCTAGGGCAGTGTTTCACAGCCATTTGGGGATTAGAGGGCTCTCTGAGGCTGAGGAAAGCAATGTAACGATCCCCATAAAAATACTCATATACAAAAGTGTATGACAGTGCTAAGAGAAGGGGGATCAGATGCCCCAAAGGCCTCGAATCCCAGTCAAAGTAGAGAAAGAAGCCTGGGTGGTTTTCCCAGCATCAAAGGACCTGGAAGTCAGCCGACAGGGAGAGTTTTATCATCGTACAGACTCCTTCCCAGAAGTTTTTACATAAGTCAAATAATAAATTGATATTTTTAAAGGAAAAACAACTGCCAGTATAGCTGTTGAAACTACATACATCTTGTCAATATCGAGGTATAGATTAAGGCATTCTTACCCTTCCTAGAAGTATTTGATATCTGCTTAGATGACTCAAGGGTTACAAAACTAACTTGATGTCACTGCCCAGTGATACAGACCTCCCACTGGTCTTGTCTTATCCAGTTCCAGGCTGAAAAAAATGAGCATCTCACAGCCTCCCTGCATTTCTTCTTGTTGTTGTGCAATTGCTTTTATCATCAGAGTAAACCATCCTTTGGTATTTCTAATCCTTCCAGTTTCCACTAGCAACTGAACAAATCCGTTTTCCTTTTTAGACTGAACATCAAAGTCCCTCCTGTGCTTTCTGGCTTCCCTCTCTCTTCCTTTCCTCTGTCCTCCTGCTTCAAAACCACATTGAGCCACGTCAAATCTCATCACCACTCGTGCGCCACTCACGATCAAAGTCCTTCCCAGTTTTCCTTGTCAATCACTCCTAGATCATCTTCTCTGAAGTACTTTATCAACTGTTTACATCAAAAGTCAATGAAAACCTTGACTAATGCTTGAGAAGGAAGTTTCTCTTCAAGATCAGTCATATCAACAATAAGAAAGTCAACAGCCCAATTAAGAACACGGGTGAAAGAGCCAAACATTTCAAAGAAGATACATGAATGGCAAGTAAGCATGTGAAAAAACGCTCAACATTTTTCATCTTTATTAAAATTCACATTAAAGCCACAATGAGAAACCACTATACGCCTATTTGAAAGGCACAAAGAAAAAACCAACACTAGCAAGTGCTGGTGAAGATGTGAATTTACTGGAACTCACACTGCTGTTAGGAAAACAAAACAGCAGAGTCACTGGAAAACAGTCTGTCAGCTTCTTGGAAAACTAAACACTTATCAAATGGCCTCATCCAATTCACCTATCCCTGGAGGCTCAGATGGTAAAGAAATGGCCTGAAACGCAGGAGACCTGGGTTCGATCCCTGGGTTGGGACGATCCCCTGGAGAAGGAAAAAGCAATTCACTCCAGTAGTCTTTTTGCCTTAAGAATCCCATGGACAGAAGAGTCTGGTTAGTTAACTCCATAGACAGAGGAGCCTAGTGGGCTAAAATCCATGGAGTCCCAAGGAGTTGGAGCAACTAACACTTTCACTTATTCAAATAGATGTGTCTGGTACAAATTTCCTTCATNAAGGAAAAAGCAATTCACTCCAGTAGTCTTTTTGCCTTAAGAATCCCATGGACAGAAGAGTCTGGTTAGTTAACTCCATAGACAGAGGAGCCTAGTGGGCTAAAATCCATGGAGTCCCAAGGAGTTGGAGCAACTAACACTTTCACTTATTCAAATAGATGTGTCTGGTACAAATTTCCTTCATTGTATTTATCACAGTGCTCTAGAATTATTTCCAGATACTTTCATTTGTGTGTGTGTGTGTGTAGTTGGCACTCCATATCTGAGGGTTCCACAACTATGGTTTCAGCCAGTCATGGATGGATCAGCAGAGAGCTGACTGTACTTCACCATTTTACATAAGGGACTTGAACATCACAGATTTTGGTATCCATGGGGGTCTTGGAACCAATACCCCAGAGATGGAGCTATACCTGTATACATACATGCCTTATATTAAATGGTGAGTCCTTTAAGGGTAACTATCCTGTCCTACATATCTTTTTATTCTTTGCTTATGTCTTAACACAAAGCTTGGCACCTGAGTGTTCACTGAGGGTTTGCTGAATAAACAGAAGCATGAATAATATTTACCATGTGCTCCATTCCAGACAAGGCCTGGGAATACAGACCATGGAAGAGATGTGGTCTGTCTTTAGAAACCCATCCACTTAGAGAAGCAGGCTTGACCAGAGAAAATGGTGAACACCACACTGTAGGTGACGGACCACCAGCTGTGTTAAGTGACATGGTAATAAACAGCTCTCCATCACTGGTTGCAGTCAGACAGGCTTGGGTTCAAGGTCTGATTCTGGCTTACAAGCTGTCACTTTTGCAGGTTACTTGATGCTTCTATAACAAATTTCCCTAATCTATAAAAAGAGCAGGTTAATGATGGGGTTGTTGAAAGGCAGTCTGACAGTCAGCTGGTAGGTATCAGTACAGTGCTACCATAGTAAAACTGATGAAATTCTTCCACAGAAGATGGCAAATAGGTGCTGTCTTGAGCCTCCCAAGTGCTGTTCCCCACCAGGAACCTTTCTCAAAACCTCCCTACAATTCACCACCAAAAGAATAACCTTCAGGACAGCAGGTGACCTTGGGGACCCTGTCTGCCCACACCACAGCTGGATGTTCTAACTGCTTCATGCCTGCGTTGTACAGCAATGATGTGAACATCACCTGTTAGGAGATCATGCATGCAAAACACCAGATGAGTTGTAAACACTGTTCTCAATAAATGCTGGCTATTGTCAAAGTGCAAGGGAGGCTCTTAGGAATTGAATCATACCTGACAATTCAAGGGGCTTTGACAGAGAGACGAAGAGACCACAAAAGCAAAGCAGAAGAAGATTATAAGGGGTGGGGGTGAGATGAGAAAGAGGTAACTAAGCAGACTGTGCCAGGAAGAGAGGGAGACATGGGCTGGAAAGCAATGAAGACTCTGAAATGGGTTTAGGTTTGATGGAGTGGGAAATGGTAAATCACTCTTCTTTCAACTGCTAAAGCACCTGCAGCAAAACCTCTCCCATTACCTTTATCACATGATATACTCTTCTCTGTATGCACACATGCCTGCCACTGAACTCGGAGCTCCCTAACTGCAAGGAAGGGGCTCTGGTCATCACCGTGTTGGGAGAAGCTCTCTCTGGGGATGAAGTCCACACAATGCCTACTGCTCCAAGCACCTGGGTGCACTCCTCTCCCCAGATCCCCTGTGAATTCCCTCTGACAGGCTTCCTCCCCCTGCCTACAGATCCTCACTAACCATGGATTATTACCTCCTTTTAATAAGTACTCCCGATCACAAATCCAAAGCTTACCAAGTAACCCTTGCTCATTTTCTTCCATATGAGGAGATGAAGCCTTGTTGAGTGTCTGTCCCGCGTTACCCACCACACTACCTGCAGCTGCATCTGGGTCTTGCCAGCCACTCCCAGTCTCCAAAACTGGCCCCATCAGATCTGATAGTGCCTTGATTCCGAGCCTACACTCCAAGATTCTACACCCTCCCTCCTCATCCTGTGTTCAGACCCAATGTAAGTCACACATAAAACCAAGCTTTCATGCATAAAATCTCATCTTTAAGCAACCACTATTGGCCTTCCATCGACCCAGGATCTGCCTTTTCAAAGCTGTTATAACCCCCACATTTGACAATAACATACTAAACTGATGGTTATCAAATTTCAACTAAGATTCCTGAAACAGAAATAATTTGGGACAATAAAAAAAAGTGGGGGAGGAGTTCATTCACTTCCTCAATTGCCTATGATTATAATTATTATAGCCCCCCACAAGTGGAACATGCAATTTCTCAATGATTTACACAAGCCTGAGATTAGAAGTGGTCAGCCAAAAATATACTGGATCTCAATTTGGGCTAGAAAAGATGTTTTACTTGGTGTCCTGGTATATCCAGCCATGCCCTTCAGGCTGCCAAGCTACAGGTGGCCATTGCACGGGATGGGTAAAACTGCACTAAAGCTTGTGAATTTAGATTCAAGAAGTAGTGAATTTAGACCCATGAAGCCACACATTCAAAACTAATATAGTATTATTTTCATTTATAGCTCTACAGCCCTACTAATTCAGAAGTAGTGACGTATGTCTGGAGAAGGGAATGGTAGTAACGTATGCATCCATGGGGCTTCTTCCACTCTCTCATAAGGGCAGTTATGTTTTTTCTCCTGTCGGATGCCACTGAAATAGAAGCAACAACTATGTGCCTGCCCTTTTCCTACTCCAAAATTAGGAGCCCTCTCCTCCTCCTCCCTGTTTAATAATAAACAGCACTTCTGTTTTCTCTCGGCAAACCCTGAAAGAGAGGAGTGGGATTATAACACACAAAGGCCAATTTAACCTCTGAATACATTCATCAGGACTCTAAAAGTACATGTCTGTGAGTGCTTAAAAACGCCCAAATGAAACTACCAAGCAAAATGAAGCAACAGGAGACAGGCTTAACTACTAGGCAGGAGACAAAAAGACAAAGGGCAGGAAATGGAGGCACAGCCCAGCGCACAGGTGTCCCTGTCAGGGTGCCAAGGGGCCGACACGGGGAAAGCGGCCCCAGAGGGGCCTGCAGGTCCCTCAGGCTCATCGGCTGCTTGGCTGGATGAGGCCCCCCGCCCACACACGAAAGAGGGAGGTTTTCATAAGACTCCTCACGCCATAAACGACAAGAATGCACGGATCCCTCCAAAGGCCTAGAGTATAATTATTCAACTGAGATGGGCTGCCTGCAGCACAGGGAACTTCAGGGTTATCCTCCAAATATTAGGTTTCTGATTTCTCAGAACAAAAGCTCTTTAAAATAAATTAACTCAGATCACTACTTCTGGCAGAATAGAGGGTTAGATGTCTACAGAAAATCTGCCAGTATCGGACAAGTAAAACTGCTGGACAAAATGCCCAACTATGGGTGAGCTGGCAGCGGACTAAGGGAAATTCTGAGAAGTCAGACACACCTGAGAGCGTGACTCCAGGGAAATGAGTTGGCACCACAAGGGATATTTGCCCTGAAAGGATATCTGCCATTTCTGGATGCCTAGATTACAGGCTGTAACATGCTGCACCGGGCACAGGGACAAATCCAGCAGCCAGACGAGGTAAGAGGTCCCACGTCACACCAAACAGCAACACTCTGAGTAGGTGACCCCACAAAACCACCCGACAGACAGACAATGCGGATATGTGCCTGTGTCAGCTTAGGCTCTGGGTAAACATGAAGTTACAGTAACAAAAATAATCTGGGGTGAGTATTTCTAACTATAAATCCGCCTTTAGGCAGTTTCAGCAGCCAAATTAAAAAATACCTGAAAAAAGGAAGAAAGAAAAAACCTGAGTGACCAGAACACTGGCAACTCAAATTTAAAGGTGGGCCAGGATTGTTAGTACCCCCAGAAACTGATTTAAAGCAGCTACAAAGGCCTCTGTAGGAACGTATCTTCCAAACTGGATCCGAAGGAATTCTAGAAACAAAATTCTGGTGAACATTTACTCACAGCCTGAAAGCACACAATGTACAAGGCCATCGGCCACAATCAGAACAAAAATCAGACTGCAGTCTCAGTCCAGTAACAATTGCATATTATTATACTCTATCTTTCGATTCTAGTCTATTGAACGCATGTAAATAATGATGACACTGAAATTACGACTAATTGATAAAAGACTTAAAGACTCGGGAGAGGTGGAAAAAATCAAGACAGAAATTTTAGATACGAAAATACGTAATATTTGAAAAGGGTAACCCCAAAAATGACAGCAGGTATGGTAGAACTCAATAAAGAATTAGTAAACTAGAAGAGACTACCCCCATGTGCAACACAGAGAGACAAGGAGCATATGAAAGAGAAATTGAGAGAAAGTTTAACAGTCGTCTAACCACACTTACATAAAATGAGCACTGGAAAGAGGCAATAGCCCAAGAAAAAAAAAAAATGACTAAGAAGCTTCCAAAAGGCAAGAACATAAGTCCTCCCATTCCAATAAATCCCAAGCAAGATAAATTTTTAAAATCCAAAAAGAAAAGAGAGATTACCTATAAAGGAACAGGAACCAGCAGCCAATGATCAGCTGATTTATCAACAATTAACAAGGGAAGTCAGAAGACTATGGAACAAAGTCTTTCAAATGCTTGCCAAAACATTAGTTGCCAAACTACAACTGCACATCCAGGAGAAAAAAAAATTCAATGAAATCAAGACCCTCACCACCTGATTTTCTGGAAGTGGCACGTTAAGAAAAAATTATCCCAAAGAGATTGTCTAAAATGTAAGTAGTAATGGTGAACAACAAAAACAAAAAAGGGTCAATACGTGGGAAGATCTAAATAAGCATTAATTATATGAAGCAATTATATAATATCTAATTTATAGAATTAAAGTTTTTTTCATTGAAATGTTGAAAAATAACAGCCCAGACCTCTGGAGGGAGTGATCCAAATGTAAGCATCCTACAGCCTTATGCTATTTTGGTTAAAGATAAAAATACTGAATACCTTTTGCCTTTGTTAATTTAAATACACGTTGTTTATTTAGGGTAAACATCTAGGCTAATCACTAAGAACAGCAAAGAAGTATATCATCGAAAGTACTTTGTGATGAGGGAGGAAAGACCAGCAGAAAAGAAACGGAATCTAAAAAGTAGAACAAAAAGAAAAAATCAAGTACCAATAATACAAAATGTCAATTAAAATTTAGTCATCCTACATGGAAAATACCTAGATAATTTTATAAATGAGTCCTACCAAACATCCAATCTTATACAAAATTTTCTCAAGAAAGGAGAGAAGGAACACTTTGCATCTCATTCTATTACGCTAGCATCACCTTATACCAAAATCATAACAAAACAGTGTGAGAAAGCACCAGTCTCAGTCATGAATACGGATGCAAACTGAGAGATTAAAAAAGACATCATGGCCAAGTGACGTTTATTATATGAATGCAAGTTTGTTCCAACACTAACAAATCTTTTAATATAACTCCCCACATTAAAAATAAAAGGAAACCATACGATCAAATCATATGATCCAATTCAATATATGTAGAAGATACTTTTGGCATTCAGGCAATACAGGAGATCTCCTTTAACTTGATAAAATAAAAGTGAAGTCGCTCAGTCATGTCTGACCCTTTGGACTGTAGTCTGCCAGGCTCCTCCATCCATGGGATTTTCCAGGCAAGAGTACTGGAGTGAGTTGCCATTTCCTTCTCCAGGGGATCGTCCCAACCCAGGAATCGAAGCCGGGTCTCCCGCATTGCAGGCAAAATCTTTACCATCTGAGCCACCAGGAAGTCAACTTGATAAAGGCTAACTACAAAACACCTACAGCCAATGCGGTGCTCAGCGATTAAAGACAAGACTCTTCTCAAAATAAGGAACCAAACTTACCAATATTAATCTGTCTCACAATGAGCTGGGGACCCCAGGCAATGCAGAAAGGCACAAAACTTACAGATATGAAGGTTAGGAAAATAATGTCTCCCCACAATTTGCCATAGAAAACTCAAAAGAATGAGACAACATACCAGAATAAATGAGTTGAGTAGTTTCAGTGTACAAAAAACACGCAACCTCATTTTTTTATGAAAGCATGTTTGAAAATGAAATATTAGGGACAATTCTACTACTAAAGCAACCAGAAATATAAGGCCAATAGGTCTCACAAAAGATCCACAAGAACTTCATGAAGACAGTTATAAAAATGTGTTAAGACATGAAAGACCTAAATAAATAGAGGGACATACTTATGGACAAGAAGAATCAGTATCAAAAAGATGCATATTCATCTCAAAATTATATACTGATTCAATGCAATAATCAAAATTCCAGGCAGATTTTTTTTAAAGGTGTGATAAGTTGATTCTATAATTATATGGAACTGCAGCTGAACAAAGAGGAATCGCCCACCAAGATCTACTGTATTAATACAATTATAGTTCTTAAGGTACAGACTCCAGGATAGAAACCATCATTAACAGGATAGATAATCCAGAAACAGACTGACATATATTTAGAAACCTGCATATGACAAATACAGTATCACAGTTCAAGGGTAGGGGAGGAAGTGGAGTTTGTCAATAAACAGCACTAAGGCAGAAAGTTACCAATATGGAGCATATATAAAATCACACCATACTCAAAAAATCAATTCCAGGTGCACTAAACAAATGTGAATGAAAGAGCTTTTAGAAAAGAAAATAATCTGAGGGCAATGAGATAGGGGAGGATTTCTTAAACAAGATAACAATTTATAAAAGAAGACATTGATCAATTTACTCCATACGAGTGGTTTTAAACTCTTGTGATGAGCTTGTCTATAAAAAGGAAAAAGTCATTTCATATAATAGAGAATGTGAAAAAATTTTCTAAAACAAAAAGCTTTGTGAAACAAAACTTACTGTTAAATACAAGTGGAATACTTAGATGTTTTCTTGTTTCATTCAGTAAAAACTTAATATTTGACACAAGACTCATACAAAAGTGCTCTTAACTCAACTGTTGGAAGCAACCCAAATGCCCATCACCAGGAGAATGGATATAAAAACTGAGGTATATTCACATAATGGAATTATATAAGAAGGAAAAATAAATGAATCCAACTACGAAGCATCAGGGTACTCAGTGGCTCTCAAAGCGCTGTCCCGAGGCCAACAGCATCAGCATCACCTGCAAGGTTGTTAACCAGGCAAACTCTCCTCCCGAGATCTGCTGACTTACTCACCCTGCAATGGGGCCCAGCAAGTCATGGTTTTAAAAGGCCTCCCGGTGAAATCTGGTAGACTCGAGTTTGAGAGCCACTGCTACAAAGGGCAGAAAAGCTACTCTCTGAAGACAAACAACATACATATGTTAAAAGTGAAAAAAAAAATTGCTACTGAAGTAACCGTGTTCAGAAGTACCAAAATACAAGGTAAAACTATAAGGAGAAGCAGAGACTGATTCATACAAATTACTTTGTTGGAAGGAGAGGGTAAGGGGATGAGAAGGGCCACATGGAGTGCCTCTAAGATAAGGTAGTGTTTTACCCAGTTAGACAGTGGATATGAGCATTTCGTGCTTTCATTATCCTTTATAAACTCTGCTAATGAACTATATTTTGTAAATATGATTAGTAACATGTAAAACTGCAGGGCTGGAGTAGGAAAAAGGTTAAGAATAATTACGAACATACAATATAGCCCATATGAATTCAATTCTAACAAAAGGTCTAGAAAACGATTTAAGTACCTAGCAGGTGTTGAATATTTATAGACTATTAAATATTTACAGTGATTCATGTGCTTCTTCATTCTATTCTCCCCAATTTTTCCATAATGCAAAAAACGATCCAAGAAGAAATATTTTTATAGAAAGTATAAACAAACAGTCTATAATTTGGTGCCCACTTCACCATCACTTCCATCTTGAAGCTTAATCTTTTTTCCAGACTTAAAATTCAAATCTTAACTAAACACACAGTATAGCCTAAGGGAAGATACGAGTTTGTAATTCTGGTTTCAAAATGTATTTTTTTCCAACTTTCCAAAAACACTTCCATGGAACTCAGTTCAGTTCTGTTTAATTACTTTTCACACCTAGGTATCAAGGTACCTAGCCAGTAAGAAGTGATTTTTTAAAGTGAAAGCAAAAAAAAACAAAACCCAAAAGGTTATCTATGTAAGATTTAGTATTAAGTAAAACAAAAAACCGTACAAACAAAATGTGTAAATCATACAGGGACTGTCCTAAGAAACTCATTTGTTTCTAATTCATTTTTTCCACTAGCAATGTGTTGTTAAAAATCATGCAAGAATAAAGCATCACTCATATGAATTAATTCTTATCCATCTGCAACATGGGACTCAGAAGGCTGGCTTTAACATCCAAAGAAAGGCAATTATGCACGATGAGCGAGGGAGGTGGTTCAAGGTCACGCTGCCAAGAAATGACATATTCCAGCGGATTCAAACCACCCTCTTCAAATTTTGGCATCCTTTGGTGTAAAAATAAAACCTAAGTTCATTGAAAAGCAAAGCTTGCCACCTGCTGCCCAATGGCAAAATCATAAAAGTTCAACTTACGTTCATATGTTTTGACTTGAACTCTTTTATGAATTGATTGGTATGGATATTTGCGTTTTCTGTATTCATTAACTCATACCAGTCTTTTTTTTTTTAAGTGTCAGCCCCAGTTTTTAACCAAATGCTATTTCAAACCCTCTACAAAAATCAGCTATAACCAGTGCACCTAAAACAAAAGAAAAAAAAAAAAACTTCCAAACTATCATACATGTTGTGTATATAATAAGTCGACCAAACTGCAGTTGTGTTTATTATAGTATCCAGACCAGGGAAGAATTCCTTTGAAAACGTGCCAGCATTGTCCCAGGCTTCCATGGCCTGTCATCATTCTAGAGAATATGGAATACTAAATCCATTTTCTGATCCATGCAGACTTTAAAAACCAAACATTAACAGTTTAACTGCAGTGTATATACATTTATATGATAAAGTTTTAGGTAGCAACCCCACTAACCAAAAAGAAAAAAACCCACCTCTAAGATTTCACCCCTGCTCTGTCAGTGCTAAACATTTAAACTCTTCAGTATCTTCATTATATTAATGTCAACAAGCACTTCACAGGTCAAAATACTCTCAGTATTTTTTCATTTGAATTTATTCTAAGAAAATCTGAGAAGTAAAACCATTTAGCCTTTTTCCCCCCTTAAACAAAGACAACAAACCTACCAATTTTGCCTCATCCTTCAAACTCCATAGATTTGTCTATCCAGGCCTCTCATCCCATAAAGACAAAAAAAAAAAAAAAAGAGACGGATACAAAGCACTCAGGAAGAAGGTGAACCTTTGAAATTAGAGGGTAAACACCATCTGAGAGAAAAAGAGATGTCCTGAAAATTCATCACAAGTCAGACCAAGAGAGATAGAGGCAAGGACTCCTCCGTATAAGCACCTTGCGCCCAGAAAGCCAGGCAGGCGCGGGGGCTCCTGGGAGCTCTCCAAGAAGCAGTCTCGTCGCAACACATGGATAACTCCTGAGGCCCCTGTGAAATATAACTTTAAAGGCTTCTGCCTGGGGAACTTGTCCATATGCAAAATAATTAAAGTTTTTTAGTTATCTGGAAACTGCTTTAAAGCAGTCAATAAAAAATAATTCATTTTCAAGATAGATGGCACCATAATGTTACACAATTTTCCAGTGTGCATTTTTTCCCTAAACACTAGAGGCAGTGTCTCCATACAAAAGGAAGCCTGTCCGGCTGAAGCCAGTTAGCATTCAGATTCTGCTCTTCCTGGGAAATCTCCCACACATAAAATGCCCCCCCTTCTTTTCTGTGGTTGACTTACCCTTCAAAAACTCTACAGAAGCTATTAACTCATGCACTATCATTGCTCAAAGCTTCTAATCAGGGAAAAATCTCCTTTCTCATTCTCATTTAATTGCCCACACCTGCAGTGGTTTGAGATTGAAAGGCTAGTTAGGGGTTAGTTAGATCTTCCCCCGGTACTGGCTACAAGTAAGAAGGGTGCCTGGCATGATGTTACAGCAAGCTAATCAGCAAATTAACCAATTTCAGGCCTTTTAACACTAGAACTGGACTTTGATGGAACAGGTCAAATATTTGATTTAATATCAGTAGAGAGAATTGCATTATAGATATTTTGTCCTATAAAAATATAACTCTTTACTAAAAACAAATAAAAATTTAACTTCTTGTTCTAGAAATACTAGAGAGGAGAAAAACATAACAGATATATAGAGTATTCACTGAAATTAAAGAATTGTTTAGCCACTAGCATGGTACCTGGCACATAGTAAGTACTCAATAAATATTTGTGATTCAATGTCACAAATCCTTCCCTTTGGTTTCTTGCTAAAGAATTCCTAATGGGTTGATCAAATCTTTATTTTGTAAAAGATCATCCTAAATTGATTTGAACCCTAATGATGATATACGTAAGTTTTTTGAAAGAAGCAGTGGGTTTGGAAAGTATTTCTGATTCTGTGAAAGAAAGCTCTACTATCATGTAGCATGTTGCTGGACTGATTACTTTACAAAGCAAATCATAAAACCATTCCTAGCAACCCTAGGCCTCAACAGCTAAACAGCATAGACAAGTGAAGTCAAACAAAACTGCATTATTTATTATTTAACACTGTAGAATAAGAAATAACACAATTGTTTCAGACTTTAGTTTTTTATAGTTGTTGTTTAGTCTCTATGTCCAACTCTTTGGGACACCATGGACTATATAGCTCAACAGGTTCCTGTCCATGGGATTTGCCAGGCAAAAATACTGGAGTGTGTTGCCATTTCCTTCTCTGGGGGATCTTCCCAACCCAGGGATCAAACCCACGTCTTTTATGTCTCCTGCACTGGCAGGCAGGTTCTTTACCACTAGCACCACCTGGGAAGCCCTTCTTTACTACATCAGTTTCAGTTCAGTTCAGTTCAGTCGCTCAGTCGTGTCCGACTCTTTGCGACCCCGTGGACTGTAACCTACTAGGCTTCTCCGTCCGTGGGATTCTCCAGGCAAGAATACTGGAGTGGACTGCCATTTCCTTCTCCAGGGGATCTTCCTGACCCAGGGATCAAACCTGGGTCTCCCGCATTAGAGGCAGACGCTTTAACCTCTGAGCCACCAGGGAAGCCACTACATCAGTTTAAATAATAACTAATGATAATACAATCCAACTAGAAATAGATAACGTGATCCAACTAGAAAGATATTTGAAGCCTATCATCATGTAGGTTGTTATATAGACCTTTGTGTGTGCACACGTGTGTGTGCATATACATGCATATGTATCAGACTCCTTTCCAGCTCATCATAAAGACATCATGGAAGATGTGGAATTTCAATCCTAGCAGAAGAGGCAAATAGCTGAATTGATCATTCCTAGCATAGCATGAAAACCACAGAGAAGATGCACAGAGATTTATGCTGGAAGAGGCAGAGATCACATGAATGGCAAAAGCTGTTGAGTCAACAAAGGTAAAGAAAAAGAACAGGAGTCTGACGAACACTTGAAAAAGTAAAAAGGGGCCTCAATTTCTGTGCAAAGAGTGATGCAGTGTCACCAAATACGTTCTGAAATGTCAGCATGATCAACATAGAAGGAAATAGAATCTGGTTCTGATTACAGATGAATGAATTTGAATATAGGGATAGAGTGGAGTAAGAAGGCATTTTTCAAAGACAGCCCCACATTTTCCCATTCCTCACGTGGATACAACTATATATCATTTGATTTAACACATCTAGAGAGAGAGAAAGAGAGAAACATACATGTAATTCCTTAGCCTGGATCGAAAGGAACTATTTTCTTGACTTCTGGTCTGTATTCCTTCTGTTTTAAAGAAAATCAAATTTGCTCTCAAGAAGTTACTATAAGGGGTAGGTAGGCTCAGCTTCTTCAGGCACTGTTTTCTACCATCTACCCATTAACCACAGGCCTCCCCTCCCACGATCACAGCACCGCACCTGATCTGACGTCCCACAGGTAGGTCTTATGTTTCTCTAGTGACTAATATCTCTTATTTCTCAACACAAAAAGATCCTCTCCCCAATTTTCAGGGCTTTCTATAATCTGGATCTGCCCATCCCATCCTATTTCCTGGGCTTACCTGATAGCTCAGTTAGTCAAGAATCTGCCTGCTATTCTTCAGTCACCTGATGAGATTAATCTTCTACCTTTCCTTGGGAAACAGGAGACTCATTCCCACCATATCTTCCATCTTCTTATTTTCCTTTACTTAAAAGCCAGCTTCTTCTTTATTATTCTAAGTCCCTCAGATTCTAGTATGCTTTCTTTTACTCCAGTCCTCATTGATAGGCCACCACCTCATTCTTCATTTGAATTTATACTTTACCAGTCAACTGGGTAACTATTTAACTATATTATTAACATTTGTTCGGCATTTTAGCCTGATCCCTCCAACTAGAGTGCCTAGAACAGTACCTAGCACATGGTCTGCTGCTGCTAAGTCGCTTCAGTCATGTCCGACTCTGTGCAACTCCATAGACAGCAGCCCACCAGGCTCCCCCGTCCCTGGGATTCTCCAGGCAAGAACACTGGAGTGGGTTTCCATTTCCTTCTCCAATGCATGAAAGTGAAAAGTGAAGTGAAGTCGCTCAGTCGTGTCCAACTCCTAGCAGCCCCATGGACTGCAGCCCACCAGGCTCCCCCGTCCCTGGGATTCTCCAGGCAAGAACACTGGAGTGGGTTGTCATTTCCTTCTCCAGTGCATGAAAGTGAAGTTGCTCAGTCATGTCCGACTCTTAGTGCCCCATGGACTGCAGCCCACCAGACGACTCTGTCCATTTTCCAGGCAAGAGTACTGGAGTGTGGTGCCATTGCCTTCTCCGAGCACATGGTCAACACCAATAAATCTTTGTCTACAGAATAAATGAATCAACTATAGTTAATTAAAGTTCTGGATTGTGGAAGTGAGAATAAAACTTCTAACTTCATTAAGGAAGATGAGCCTGGCTTAAGGCAACCAGTTCAAAATGTTTGAGAACTATTTAGGCTTGAAAAGTTACAGATGGTTCACAAGAACCAAAAGATGTCTGTCTTTATTGATCGAAAAGCCTCTCATCGGACATTAGAATTCTGAAATAAATTACCCAATGAGTTACAGACTATATTCTTGTCCTCATGTGCAAGCGGGAATTTTCAAAAATCCAATTTAAGAAATTTATTCCAAATTGGGGCATAAAAAGATTCAATAAATACTAATAACATTCTTTCCATTCTTTCTGCCCCTCTTTGAGAGTTCTTGAAATGTTTAACAAAGAGATTGTTAATATGAAAAGAGCTCTTATAAATTAAAAAATATATAATTATAGGAACATGCAATATAAATTACATGTAATTTAAAATGCGGCAAAGGATGTAAATAGATTATTCACATAAAAATACAGAGGGCTAATAAACGTGGGAAATGTTCTAACTCAGTTTAAAAAACTAAGAAGAAAAATTGAAATTATTCTGTAAGCATGTGATAATTTACTTCATAGGAATATTCAAAACCACTAAAACTTTACAGACTATAATTTACTTATCAGTCTTATTTGACAATGATCATACTTACTCTGTTCAAAGCATTAAGGATGTGAAACAAATATACATATCACAAATATACATCATATCACTTCTGCATAAAAATCACATTAAATTAATACAAAAAATATGGCAGCAAGAAATTAATCAAGGAGATTGCAAAGTGACTCAACCTTGCACAAAATATTTCTAATACACACACATTAAATTATACAATTATTTAGATTCCCAGCTCCCCTTTCAAGACATTAAGCCAATTAAATTGTGAAATGCTTGCCTCATCCATGGAAATTAGTTTCTTAGACTTTTTTTTTATTCCTTCAAATAGCTTACATAAAGCAGGAGATAAAAGGGAACCACAGGAATGGAAGAGAAACAGAAAGAGAGAGGAAAAAAGTTCCACAAAAGACCAAGAAGGAAAATGGTCATTTGTGCCCAGGGAATGAGAAATGGAAAAGAGAGAATGCCTCCTTTCAAATTTCTTTTCTCTGAGTAAAGTGCATCCTAATCTCCTCAAAATGTCCATGTCATCTTCCTGTTTAAGAACATCCTTCCTAGAAATATAATTAGGAAGGATTAGCTGGTGCATAAAGAGACTTTGAACAAATTAAGAAAGAATGATGTCTCACGTTAGATTCTGTCCATCAAATCTCCAAATACCAGCACTTGGCAAAACACCAACATCAGGCAAAAAGAAAAAGAGGCAATGCTTTAAAGCAATAACAGTGATACCCGTGTCAAGAAAGCCCTAACATGAGAATTTTTTAAAAAAATAACCTCTGTACCTGTATCAGACTAGCTAATTTTTTAAAATTTAGAAACAGCTTCTACATCGGTAACTTACTATATTGAACTATCACATTTTCTTCATACAATACACTTTGATTAAATGAATCTTGATTGTTTTGAAAATAACTTTTTGTCCAATAAGAGTAGTTTGCTTGAGATTTCATTCAACAGCTAAAATCTTCCACTCTTCCATCCTTTCTATTTATATTCAGGCTTCAAAATCACTGTGCGTATTGTTTTTTATTGTTTTGGGAAAAAAAAGAGTCATGGGCTTCCCAGGTGGCCGCTAGTGGTCAAGAACCCACCTGCCAAGGCAGGAGATGTAAGAGACCCAGGTTCCATCCCTGGGTCAGGAAGAGCCCCTGGAGGAGCAGATGGCAACCCTCTCCAGTATTCCTGCCTGGAGAATCCCACAGACAGAGGAGCCTCTAGGGCTACAGTCCACAGGGTCACAAAGAGTTGGACACAACTCATCTCATATGCTAGTAAAGTAATGCTCAAAATTCTCCAAGCCAGACTTCAGCAATACGTGAACCATGAACTCCCTGATGTTCAAGCTGGTTTTAGAAAAGGCAGAGGAACCAGAGATCAAATTGTCAACATCCGCTGGATCATGCAAAAAGCAAGAGAGTTCCAGAAAAACATCTATTTCTGCTTTATTGACTATGCCAAAGCCTTTGACTGTGTGGATCACAATAAACTGTGAACAATTCTGAAAGAGATGGGAATACCAGACCACCTAACCTGCCTCTTGAGAAATCTGTATGCAGGTCAGGAAGCAACAGTTAGAACTGGACATGGAACAACAGACTGGTTCCAAATAGGAAAAGGAGGACGTCAAGGCTGTATATTGTCACCCTGCTTATTTAACTTTTATGCAGAGTACATCATGAGAAACGCTGGACTGGAAGAAACACAAGCTGGAATCAAGATTGCCGGGAGAAATATCAATAACCTCAGATATGCAGATGACACCACCCTTATGGCAGAAAGTGAAGAGGAGCTAAAAAGCCTCTTGATGAAAGTGAAAGAGGACTGTGAAAAAGTTGGTTTAAAGCTCAACATTCAGAAAACGGCATCCAGTCCCATCACTTCATGGGAAATAGATGGGGAAACAGTGAAAACAGTGTCAGACTTTATTTTGGGGGGCTCCAAAATCACTGCAGATGGTGACTGCAGCCATGAAATTAGAAGACGCTTACTCCTTGGAAGAAAAGTTATGACCAACCTAGATAGTATATTCAAAAGCAGAGACATTACTTTGCCGACTAAGGTCCGTCTAGTCAAGGCTATGGTTTTTCCTGTGGTCATGTATGGATGTGAGAGTTGGACTGTGAAGAAGGCTGAGCACCGAAGAATTGATGCCTTTGAACTGTGGTGTTGGAGAAGACTCTTGAGAGTCCCTTGGACTGCAAGGAGATCCAACCAGTCCATTCTGAAGGAGATCACCCCTGGGATTTCTTTGGAAGGAATGATGCTAAAGCTGAAACTCCAGTACTTTGGCCACCTCATGTGAAGAGTTGACTCATTGGAAAAGACTTTGATGCTGGGAGGGATTGGGGGCAGGAGGAGAAGGGGACGACCGAGGATGAGATGGCTGGATGGCATCACGGACTCGATGGACGTGAGTCTGAGTTTTCTCTGGGAGATGATGATGAACAGGGAGGCCTGGCGTGCTGCGATTCATGGGGTCACAAAGAGTCGGACCCGACTTAGGGACTGAACCCAACTGAACTGAACTGTGTAACAGCTACTGGGGCTCAGCAGATAGCGCCTTTGGGACATGCTGAGGAGTAGCCTCTCCAGAGTCCCTCAGTTGTGCCCCCTGCTGCCTGCCTGTTCGCAGGAGGTCTGAGAGAACAAGAAAGGAGAGATTGTAAAGGAATTAAGATTTTGTTAGGCATGTCCCTCCAGCCATAGGAGCAAGGACCTCTTACCTTAATCGGAGGTCTTCTGGGATCTGAGATTGGGCCACGTGACCTTTCTGCTGAGTTTGTTTTTCGCTGTCCCAGTTTCCAGCATGATGGGCCTCCCACTGCGCTGGGTTTCTTCACATTCCGCCTCTACCGAGGGAGCTTCGCCAAGTTGGGCTCCTGCTGTGCTTGGCCTCTTCCACGGAGGTTGTTTCAGCCAGGTTACATCCGAGTCATGGCACCATAGATGTCACGCGAGTCTGAGCAAGAAGGATCGCTCAAGATTCCATCAAGTTATTCAGAAGGGCACACAATTTAAAACTTAACTATTATTTATTTCTGGATTTTCCATTTAATATTTTCAGTCCATGCTTGACTAAAAACCATGGAAAATGAAATGACAGATGAGAGAGGATAACTGTTATGCAACAGATAAGAAACTTGGAGTTGGAGTTGGACACGACTGAGCGACTTCACTTCCTTCACTTCACTTCCTTGAGTAAGATAAGATATCAAAAATTGTCCAAAATGACCAAAGTTTGAACAATTGATTAAATAGGATTGCATACTACTATGAAACAATAAAAGATTTTTAAAGTAAATATAAGAAGTAACACAATTCTAAAAAGCAAAAGAAAAACTTAGTTCATTTAATGATGAGAAAATTCAGTTCTCCTAAATAATTGAGAGCAAAATAAAGACAATGCACCGCAACAAAAAGAGACAGAATCTTTGCTTCCTGTGTGGATTTTTTAAAAGGTAAAAAAAATAAAAAAAAAAAAAAAACCTTTTACAGTCTTATGTTGCTGCTGCTGCTAAGTTGCTTCAGTCGTGTCTGACGGCAGCCCACCAGGCTCCCCCATCCCTGGGATTCTCCAGGCAAGAACACTGGAGTGGATTGCCATTTCCTTCTCCAATGCATGAAAGTGAAAAGTGAAAGTGAAGTTGCTCAGTCGTGTCCAACTCTTCGCGACTCCATGGACTGCAGCCTACCAGGCTCCTCCACCCACAGGATTTTCTAGGCAAGAGTACTGGAGTGGGTTTCCATTGCCTTCTCTGAGTCTTATGTTAAGTTCAGTTCAGTTCAGTCGCTCAGTCGTGTCCGACTCTTTGCGACCCCATGAATCGCAGCACGCCAGGCCTCCCTGTTCATCACCATCTCCCGGAGTTCACTCAGACTCACATCCATTGAGTCAGTGATGCCATCCAGCCATCTCATCCTCGGTCGTCCCCTTCTCCTCCTGCCCCCAATCACTCCCAGCATCAGAGTCTTTTCCAATGAGTCAACTCTTCGCATGTTAAGAGTTCACTGATTATCGAAGAAATTCTGTCCTTTTGAGAGAGAAAAACAGACTCTAACTTTACATCAGTACACAATATTAAAGGTCATTTTAAAAACTTATAATAAACTAATTTAGTCTTAGCCAATTTGACCACATGAAATGATTCTCTGTCTTCTTTTCTTTGCCCTTATTTGACCCTTTATAACTTTTCACAGACCCTTTACAACTTTCTAGATCCATTCAGGCTTTTGTTCTCCACTGTCCTCTTTCTCATTCTAAAACAACCTTTTAAACCAATTTCTCAACATCTTTTCAAATGAGTCAGTTCTTCCCATCAGGTGGCGAAAGTATTGGCATTTCAGCTTCAGCATCTGTCTTTCCAATGAATATTTAGGACTGATTTCCTTTAGGATGAACTGATTGTATCTCCTTGCAGTCCAAGGGACTCTGAAGAGTCTTCTCCAACACCACAATTCAAAAATCATCAATTCTTTGCCACCCAGCTTTCTTTATAGTCCAACTCTCACATCCATACATGACTACTGGAAAAACCATAGCCTTGTCTAGAAGTCTGGTTCAGACCGTTAGAAGTCACATAATCTGCCCCCTTATAATGAAAGTGATTCTTCCTCCCACGAGAGAAAAAGCATCTGCACCATCTCACTTACTCTGAGAGGGTGATGTGCCTGTCACCAGTGTCACTTCTCCACAGTTGCAAATAGGTACACAGAAGCCTTCTCAAGGCTATAAACTCCTTACACTGTGGCAGCCTCCTCCTTTGGATTGCCATATTAAGAAGGGATCTTTTCTCTCTCTCAGCCACTCCTCTGCATTCCCCAGGGAGATATTTATAGCCCTGCCCTTCCACACTCTGAGTGACTCTTAAGGGCAGCCCTCTGGCTTGAGATGTACAGACCAAATGACAGGTCAACCTGTCACAAGCAAGCTGGGAGACAAGTGTTAAGTGACATGCCAACCACACAGTGATATCCATCTCCGGTTATTATATGTATCAAAGGAAGAACAGTGGGAGCCATCATCTCACCTTTAGTCATATCACCTATTCTGCTCAGATGCAGTCAAGCACGTCTTCCAGAAGAAAGCATGTTGCCATAATGGCTATTTTATTGTTGTTGTTATTGTTTTGTTTTAGATTTTGTTTTTGTTTCAGTGACTCAGACCACAAAGAATCCACCTGCAATGTATGAGACCCAGCTTTGATCCCTGGGTCAGGAAGATCCCCTGGAGGAGGGCATAGCAATCCATTCCAATATTCTTGTCTAGAGAATTCCATGGACAGAGGAACCTGATTGGCTACAGTCCATGGAGTTGCAAAGAGTCAGAAATGAGTGAGCAACTAACACACACACACACACACACACACATGTTCTTACCCACTGTTGCTACAACTCTAGCCCAGTCATACAGGTTGTGATGTTCAGTGTACAGACTTTCAGCCTGGCATAAGTCCGTGGATGTGATCATGAGTGGATATAAGAAATGTGAAAAAGGAAGAGTACCTAAAATTCAGGTCCTGAAGGGTAAATGGATATTACTTAAAAACACAACTCAAAATGAAAAGGTAATATTATGCTCAAAACTCAGTTGCAAAGTTCATTACCCCTCATGACTAGGTTATGATGATTGTAAAGAATTGCTCGTTGTTCAACAATCAGCAAAAACATGGATTTGCTTTGTGTTTTATTTTGCTTTTCAAGTTTCTGTTGCTATTTTGTGTACTTAATATACAATGTCTGTTAAAGCAAAGACACAGCTATTCCCTAGCTTTTATGGGTACCTGAGTTTTACAGGGGAAAGGAGAATTTATACCAGAATTTGAAAATGAAACAAGCATGCTATGATACTTTCAAAGTTTAGTATAATGCTTATTGTCTTTTCTGAAGGTGGCAAAGAAGATTTAAATGAGTTCTTTTCTGAGAAATTCTGCTTTTCTATCATAGAAACTTCACAGTAAAAATAATTTTAAAATTTGTCACATGAAATTTAAATGAATCATTTTTATTTGAAAATCAAGGTGTGCTTGTGATTTGCATGATAAAACAGAAGCTTTCTGTACTTTTTATATAATTATATTATTATTCTAGATTATCTAAGATAGAACATCTTATCTGATAACATCTCAACTGATAAAAGAGTTTTGAAAGAAAGAAGAGAGCTGGAAGCTATTGTTCCTTTGGATGTAGACCTATGCCCCCCTCCTCCAATAAAGAAAATAAGCCATGTGGTAGACAATATTATTATCTGAAAGCAGCCTAATTATTTATTATAAATTATAATCATATTGAATGTTAATTCATCTTTTTATATCATTTTTAATGTAAGTTTACTGCAAGTAGCAGCAGCTCTTGCTATGTCACTTATCAAAGATAATAAAAGCAATAAAACCTGGATTTGCCTTTAAGACTTGAAAAAAACACCAAATTTACACAGAGAAAGTGATATACAGGAACGACACAAGCGATGCTCCTGTTATCAGAAAATAACACAATTGAATTGCACTGGGCCAGCTCCAGTTGTCATATCATGTTGCTGTTGTTTCTTATAAAATAAATAGGTTTGTTTATCATGGGCCAATGTGACATGGCAGTACAAAATTCATATTCCATGCTCTGGCAGCAGGGAAGAGAGCAGGTGTCGCCACTCAACTAAACCTGCAAAATCATTTGGAATTTTTATTTATTAAAGCCCACCTTCTCTGCACCATGCTCACTGGCCAATCCACATCTCCTGCAGTCAAATTCAAGAATATTTTCACTGATAAGACAATAGATGTGACCATCCAGAAAAACAAAGGTCTTTCTTAAGAAATGCTGGAATACAAATTGATTTCACCAGGGGGAATCCAACTGTACTGTGTCCTGTACACTTACTTATAACCAATTAAACTGCTCTTTCACCAGTTTAAACACACCTTTTTAAATTGCTCTGTTCCTTTATATAAAAAAATACAGGGCAGAACTCTTGCAAGGCACCGTTCATAATAATAATTTCATTTCCCCGTCCCCTTACCTCCTCTTGATTTTTCTCATTTTATCCCCAGCATCTTGTGGCTTTTCTTTTGTAAGCTGCATTATAGAACCTTATGGTGAGGGCATGATAATGAAGAAAAACAAAACTATGTGAAAAAATTATAATTAAGCAGTCAATGGCACATTTCTGCATGAAGCAATGGAGGCAATTTACAACATAGGTCCTACCTGTAGGAAAAGCTGCTGTGCTGAAGCACATTTTTATGCTGATAAACTATTGAACCTAGAGTATATTAATAATAGCATTCCCATAATATAACTATATTCTATGTCCTGAGATGAAGATAGTAGTGAAAAATAAAATCAAAGTAAATTGATAATACTATTTTCCCCACTGAAAAGTATAATATTCATATCCTCCTTTTTGGACACTAAAAAATGATTTCTTCTTTATTATGTATATATATATAATGTGTACATGTATTCATGTATATCTGTGTATATATTCTATATGTGTGTATATCAGTTCAGTTCAGTCATTCAGTCGTGTCTGACTCTTTGCCACCCCATGAGCCGCAGGATGCCAGGCCTCCCTGTCCATCACCAACTCCCGGAGTTTACCCAAACTCATGTCCATTGAGTCGGTGATGCCATCTAACCATCTCATCCTCTGTTGTCCCCTTCTCCTCCTGCCTTCAGTCTTTCCCAACATCAGGGTCTTTTCAAATGAGTCAGCTCTTCGCATCAGGTTGCCAAAGTATTGGAGTTTCAGCTTCAGCATCAGTCCTTCCAATGAACACCCAGGACTGATCTCCTTTAGGATGGACAAGTTGAATCTCCTTGCAGTCCAAGGGACTCTCAAGAGTCTTCTCCAACACCACAGTTCAAAAGCATCAATTCTTTGGCACTCAGCTTTCTTTATAGTCCAACTCTCACATCCATACATGACCAGTGGAAAAACCATAGCCTTGACTAGATGGACCTTTGTTGGCAAAGTAATGTCTCTGCTTTTTAATATGCTATCTAGGTTGGTCATAACTTTCCTTCCAAGGAGTAAGCGTCTTTTAATTTCATGGCTGCAATCACCATCTGCAGTGATTTTGGAGCCCCCCCAAAATAAAGTCAGTATTATATACATATATATAATGTGTGTGTATATACACATACATAATTTATATAATATATTCTTTATACTATACATATGATATATATGTACATTATTCACATACACTATATTTGTGTGTATGTGTGTGTATGTTAGTTGCTCAGTCATCTTTGACTCTTTGCAACCCCACGGACTATAACCCACCCGGCTCCTCTGCCCATATAATTTTACAGGCAAGAATACTAGAGTGGGTTGCCATTTCCTTCTCCAGGGGAATTTGCCAACCCAAGGATTGAAACTGCATTTCCTGCATTAGCAGAAGTATTATTTACCACTGAACTACCAGGGAAGCTTCTCTATATATATATATACACACACACACATATATATACTTGGTACCTTGTGGGAGTCTATAAGACAAGATGCGAAGAGCATAAGGTTCATATTCATATAATAATGGAATTCTTTCCATACGTGAATCTCAAGGAATCGTTTGAAAGGTTAATTTTCAAAACATATGCACTGATCACTTTTTACTTTGCCTATTTTAGAGATTTGTGACCTGTGATAGAGGAAGGAATCATGGTTTGCTCATATTATCATAATAAAAGAGCTCAACTATCACAAAGTCCATTTCTTCGTCTTAAAGACAGCATCAGTGTTCTTTGCCATCCTCCACTGAACTTAATATTCATGCAACTTAGAAGTCAGTGAGTGGGCCAATGAATCAAGCTAGGTCAATCAAATCAGACTCTTCTTGGAATTAAAATCTTGAGCAGAATGTCACCAGAATAGACAAGTGCTGGATCTGACTTCTCTTGATCACAAAGCCCTGGAAAGATTCTTTAACCTGTTTTCAGTGTCTGCCCTGAGATCTTACTTTCCAAAGCTTGATAGTCATGCTTTTTCTCCAGTTCCATGAGCTGCTGTAATCACTTCCAATAAATTCCACCCCCCCCCACCCCACTTTATTTCTTTTTGTTTGGATTACCCAGGAAAGCTTTGACCCTGGATCCAAAGAAACGTAGGCAAAATAGCTAGCAATATTTTTGACCCTGCTTACAAGCCAGTGGGCTGTTCCATATCCAATATGAAGAAAGACTCTCAGAAGTATACTTATGATTAGTATACTTGTAATAAATAAAGCCTCAGTCAAAAGAACTTAAGTTCAGATTTTGCCTTATTGATTCTGGAACTTTTCTAGATCATTTAATACCTCTGAACATCAGTTTTGTCATTCATAAAATGGGTACATATTTCCTGCTTAGTTATACTAAGCATAAATGGAAATATAAATTATTTGAAAATCCCTTATAAGTTATGAAGTATAATCCAACTGCTGGCTGTGGTTATTAACTCCTTCATTCCAGCTTTGCCACTTTGGGGCTGTGGGATGTTTTACATTACTGTGCCTTAGCAGCCTCATCTGTGAAATGGAATACAACAATCTCATAGGGATTTTGTGGTTATTAAATAAGTTAATAAGTATAAACTGGTGCAAAGTAAGTATTATGAAACTGTAACCTATTTTTGGCTGTAATATTATACCACCAATGTGAGTTCACAGAAACCTAAATATGCATGTTTCAGCGTGCTATCTGTCCTTTTCTTACCTAATTTTTTCTCTATATTGAAGTTTTCTTCTTTTTTTTTTTTTAATAAGCCACAACAGAGGCATCCAGATTGCAAAGAAGGAAGCAAAACTATTTCTATTTGCAGATGACATGACCTTGCATACAGAAAATCTTAGGGAACTTACTGAAAAATTATCAGAACTAATAAATGAGTTAAGCAAGGTTGCAGGATATAAGGCCAAAAAACAAAAATCAATTGCCTTGCTAAGTGCTTGCAATAAACTATCTGAAACTGAAATTTAAGAAAACAATTCCAGTTAAGAAAGTATCAAAAAGAATAAAATGCTTGCCAAGAAATTTAACAAAAAAATGTACAAGGCTTATACTCTGAAAATTACAAAGCATTGTTGAAAGAAATTAAAGAAGATCTAAATAAATGGGAAACTATCCCATATTCATGATGTACACTGCATATAAGTTAAATAAGCAGGGTGACAATATACAACCTTGATGTATCCTTTCCTGATTTGGAACCAGTCTGTTGTTTCATGGCCAGTTCTAACTGTTGCTTCTTGACCTACATACAGATTTCTCAGGAGGCTGGTAAGGTGGTCTGGTATTCCCATCTCCTGAAGAATTTTCCACAGTTTGTCGTGATCCACAGTCAAATGCTTTGACACAGTCAATAAAGCAGATGTTTTCCTGGAACTCTCTTGGTTTTTCGATGATCCAACAGATGTTGGCAATTTGATCTCTGGTTCCTCTGCCTTTTCTAAATTGAGCTTGAACATCTGGAAGTTCACAGTTCAAGTATTATTGAAGCCTGGCTTAGAGAATTTTGAGTATTGCTTTGCTAGATTGAGATGAGTGCAATTGTGTGGTAGTTTGAGCATTCTTTGGCATTGCCTTACTTTGGGATTGGAATGAAAACTGACCTTTTCCAGTCCTGTGACCACTGCTGAGTTTTCCAAATATGCTGGCATATTGAGTGCAGAACTTTCACAGCATCATCTTTTAGGATTTGAAGTAGCTCAACTGGAATGCTATATTTCCACTAGCTTTGTTCATAGTAATGCTTCCTGAGACCCACTTGACTTCACATTCCAGGATTTCTGGCTCTAGGTGACTAATCACACCATAGTGATTATCTTGGTTGTGAAGATCTTTTTTGTACAGTTCTTCTTTGTATTCTTAATATCTTCTGCTTCTGTTAGGTCCCTACCATTTCTGTCCTTTATTGAGCCCATCTTTGAAGAAATGTCCCCTTGGTATCTCTAATTTTCTTGGAGAGATCTATAGTCTTTCCTATTCTATTGTTTTTCTCTATTTCTTTGCATTGATCACTGAGGAAGGCTTTCTGATCTCTCCTTGCTATTCTTTGGAACTCTGCATTCACATGCTTATATCTTTCCTTTTCTCCTTTGCTTTTCACTTCTTTTCTTTTCAGTTTGCAGCAATGAAATTAAAAGACGCTTGCTCCTTGGAAAGAAAGTTATGACCAACCTAAACAGCTTAATAAAAAGCAGAGACATTATTTTGCCAACAAAATTCTGCCTAGTGAAATCTATGGTTTTTCCAGTAGTCATGTATGGATGTGAGAGTTGGACCATAAAGAAAGCTGAGGACCAAAGAATTGATGCTCTTGAACTGTGGAGACAACTCTTGAGAGTACCTTGGACAGCAAGGAATCCAACCAGTCCATCCTAAAGGAAATCAATCCTGAGTGTTCATTGGGAAGACTGATGCTGAAGCTGAAACTCTAATACTTTGGCCACCTGGTGCAAAGAATTGACTCATAAAAAGACCCTGATGCTGAGAAAGATCGAAGACAGGAGGAGAAGGGGATGACAGAAGATGAGATGGTTGGATGGCATCACTGACTCAATGGACATGAGTTTGAGTAAGCTCTGGGAATTGTTGATGGACAGGGAGGCCTGGTATGCTGTAGTCCATGGGGTCACAAGGAGTCAGATATGACTGAGCAACTGAATTGAACTGACTGATCCCATATTCATGGATCAGAAGACTGTATTGTGCTTAGATGGCAGTACTACCAATATTGATCTACAGATTGAGTGCAATCCTTCTAAGGATTCCGGTGTTCCTGAGTGTTCATTGGGAAGACTGATGCTGAAGCTGAAACTCTAATACTTTGGCCACCTGGTGCAAAGAATTGACTCATAAAAAGACCCTGATGCTGAGAAAGATCGAAGACAGGAGGAGAAGGGGATGACAGAAGATGAGATGGTTGGATGGCATCACTGACTCAATGGACATGAGTTTGAGTAAGCTCTGGGAATTGTTGATGGACAGGGAGGCCTGGTATGCTGTAGTCCATGGGGTCACAAGGAGTCAGATATGACTGAGCAACTGAATTGAACTGACTGATCCCATATTCATGGATCAGAAGACTGTATTGTGCTTAGATGGCAGTACTACCAATATTGATCTACAGATTGAGTGCAATCCTTCTAAGGATTCCGGTGGGGTTTTTGGTTTTTGTTTTTGTTTTTTTTTTTAATAGGAATTAGCAAGCTGCTTCTCACATTCACAGGGAATTGCACAGGACCCAGCATAACCAAAGAATTTTTGAAAGAGAAAGAATAAGATTGGAAAACATATATTTCTAGATTTCCACACTTACTTCAAACAAAGCAGAGATAAGAGAGTGTGATACTGGCAGAATGATAAGATCAATGAATTAGAATGAAGAGTTTAGAAATAAATCCATTTATCTACAATCAACTGATTTCTAACATTACTTTACTAGCATGTGAGATGAGTGCAATTGTGCGGTAGTTGGAGCATTCTTTGGCATTGCCTTTCTTTGGCATTGGAATGAAAACTGACCTTTTCCAGTCCTGTGGCCACTGCTGTGTTTTCCAAATTTGCTGGCATATTGAGTGCAGCACTTTCACAGCATCATCTTTCAGGATTTGAAATAGCTCCATTGGAATTCCATCACCTCCACTAGCTTTGTTCGTAGTGATGCTTTCTAAGGCCCACTTGACTTCACATTCCAAGATGTCTGGCTCTAGATTAGTGATCACATCATCATGATTATCTGAGTCGTGAAGATCTTTTTTGTACAGTTCTTCGGTGTATCCTTGCCACCTCTTCTTAATATCTTCTGCTTCTGTTAGGTCCATACCATTTCTGTCCTTTATCGAGCCCATCTTTGCATGAAATGTTCCCTTGGTATCTCTAATTTTCTTGAAGAGATCTCTAGTCTTTCCCATTCTGTTCTTTTCCTCTATTTCTTTGCATTGATCACTGAAGAAGGCTTTCTTATCTCTTCTTGCTATTCTTTGGAACTCTGCATTCAGGTGCTTATATCTTTCCTTTTCTCCTTTGCTTTTCGCCTCTCTTCTTTTCACAGCTATTTGTAAGGCCTCCCCAGACAGCCATTTTGCTTTTTTGCATTTCTTTTCCATGGGGATGGTCTTGATCCCTGTCTCCCGTACAATGTCACGAACCTCATTCCATAGTTCTTCAGGCACTCTATCTATCAGATCTAGGCCCTTAAATCTATTCCTCACTTCCACTGTATAATCATAAGGGATTTGATTTAGGTCATACCTGAATGGTCTAGTGGTTTTCCCTACTTTCTTCAATTTGAGTCTGAATTTGGCAATAAGGAGTTCATGATCTGAGCCACAGTCAGCTCC
>SJYT01062734.1:100157-136257 GCA_006410635.1 Cephalophus harveyi | reverse complement strand
TGCAAGGAGATCCAACCAGTCCATTCTGAAGGAGATCAACCCTGGGATTTCTTTGGAAGGAATGATGCTAAAGCTGAAACTCCAGTACTTTGGCCACCTCATGCGAAGAGTTGACTCATTGGAAAAGACTCTGATGCCTGGAGGGATTGGGGGCAGGAGGAGAAGGGGACGACCGAGGATGAGATAGCTGGATGGCATCACGGACTCGATGGACATGAGTCTGAGTGAACTCTGGGAGATGGTGACGGACAGGGAGGCCTGGCGTGCTGCGATTCATGGGGTCAGAAAGAGTCGGACACGACTGAGAGACTGGACTGAACTGATTTCTAACAAGGTTTCCAAGTCTGTTTCATGGGGAAAGATGATGTACAAATATTAATGCAAAGTGGAAAAGCCTAAATGTACTAGCTAAAACTATACAATCCTTAGAAGAAAACGTAGGGGTAAATCACTTCAGATTTGGCACTAGATTCTTAGATGTGACAAGAAAGCATAAGCAACATAAGAAAAAATCAATTGAACTGGATCAAAATTAAAAATTTCATGCTTTGAAAGACAATATTGAGAAGCTGAAGACAATCCACAGAATGGGAGAAACTATTTACAAATCATATATCTGCTAAACAACTTTTTATACAATTGGCCAATAATCACATTAAAAGATGCTTGGCATAATTTGTCATTAGGGACTACCACAATGAGATACCACATGACACTCACTAGGATAGCTGAATCAAAAAGTCAGATAATAACAAAAATATGGAGAAATTGGAACCTTCATACACCATCAGTGGGAATGTAAAATGGCACAGCCACTTTCAAAAACAGTCCAGAAGTTTTTCCAACCATTAAACATTGAACTAACATATGACCCAGCAATTCTACTCCTAGTTACAGATAAATGCAAAATGTACACAAATATCTGTAGCTGCATTACTTATAATAAATATATAAATAATATATTTATAATAGTCAAAAGTTAGAAACAACCCAAATGTCCATCAACTGATGGAATGGATAAACAAAATGTGGTATACCCATACAATGGATTTTTATTCAGACACAAAAAGAATGAATATCAATATACTCTACAATATAAATGAACTTTGAAAAGTTAATGCTAAGTGAAAAAGGCCAATCATGGAATACAACATATTACATAAAATGTCCAGAATAGGCAAATATATTCACAAAGTAGATAAATGGTTGCTTAGGGTTGAAGGGGATAGAAGAAAAGAGAGCTATAGCTAAAGTGAATGGGGTTTGAGGTGATGAGAGTGTTCTAAAGCTATGGTAATAGTTGTATGTATAAGTGAATATTCTAGAAACAACTGAATTATGCACTTTAAGTGGGTAAATTACATGGTATTGTATTAAATTTCAATAAAGCTATTGAGTTTTCTTTCTTAAAACCACTACAGAGGAAGGAAATTGCTTATCTGCAAGTGGAGGTACTTAATAAAAATAAATAAAATACTTTGGGTGCAAAAGTTATATAATCTGTTAGGATTAACACAATTTTGTTTATATACCCATAAAGCTTATTATGCCCAACACAAACAAACACATTCTATAGCTTACATATGGACTCTGCAACTAGGCCCTACATCTCTATTCTCTGTATTGAATATGGGACTCAGTATTGGACAGATACAGAAATATACTTTACTAAACTCGTATGCAAATATCACACAGTAAACTGAAGCACCTTGGCAGAAGGTAACAAAATGTGCTTTGGATCACTGACTCTTTTTATGTTTCACCCATACCTTGAAACCCTGGAGGAGGGCATGGCAACTTACTCCAGTATTTTTGCTGTGAGAGTCCCATGGACAGAGGAGCCCCAAGGGCTACACTCTGTAAAGTCACAAAGAGTCAGACACAATTGATGCGACTGAGCGCGCATGCACACATGCCTTAAAAAGAAAACAAAAGCAGGAAGAATTATATCCTGCCTCTTCCTTTAGGCTTTTCTACTTTTCCCTTGTTACCACCTCCATCAGAACTGAATACTGTCATGTCTTCTCAGAGAAGTTTGCATATAACTGTGTCACAGCACTGAATTCATCCTGAGTCACTTCTTTGTTTTCAAATGCTTATTCTGTCTACTAGGCTGCAGCAGCTGGAAATCAGACTGTGTGTGATTTATTCTTCTCCCACAGTGATAGACTTTTACTAGATTTCTGCAAGAAAAAAAATGAACATTTTACATTCTAGAAGACAAATTTTTCCATCAAACAATACAAAATCATAGAAAATCAGAGGTGGAAGACCTTAGAAAATATTTGATCTAGTGCTTCAATTAATGTTAAGAAATCTTTCCTTAGCATTCTCGAAAAATGTTTTAATTCAAGCCACTACTTGAGAATTTCTGATGCCGTAGAATCCATACCTCACAAAGGGGCACATTACATTTTCAACTTGCTTTTATTGTTGAAAGGTTCATCATTAATGTTAAACCTAATCTTGTAACTTCCACCCTTTGGTTGGTCTAAGATCGGTCACGTATGGCTATACAACATTATCTAATTCATCTTCCATGACAGCATATTAATTATTTAAAGACACTATCATAATCTCCCTTGTTTTCTCTTTGTCAAGCTTCCCACTTTATTCAAATGTTTCTCATAGATGTGGTTTCTGAACCTTTCACTGTACAGAGTCAGCTCCTTGGGACACCACCAGATTTTCAAAAACCCTTTTAAGTTGTTCTTCCCAGAAAAGGAGCCTAAAACACGTGACCAGTGTCAAATACACAGATGCCTTTTTCCTTCCTTAATCTATACCCTGGACTCCTGTTAATCATTCCAAAACTGCTTGAGTTATTTGGAAAGTCACATCACATGGTCTCTCCTCCTAAGCTTGCCATAAGCACAACTCTTCTTATGCATTTTTTCTATATGAATCCCATTAAGTCAGATCTGCTTAGTTCTTCCACTTGCAATTCATCTTTATAACCTTCATACAAGTTTCCATGTTGATTTATGAATAAACAAAATGCTCTGCCCAAACCAGGTACTTAACAAATGTCTATACCTCTTCACATTCCTTATCACAGAAGGAATGTTATGTTTACTATGCAGTTATTTGAGAGAAGGATCCATGTATATTTTTGGTCATTGCTGTATTCTTGTTACTTAGCAAAGTGCCTGATAGTAGTCGTCACTGATGAACACTATTTCTTTCCATAATTATTTGACTATATCACCACATTGCTTAAAACAAGTCAATTTAGAGAAACTGGTTGCATTATCAGTCAATTCAGTCAAAAGAATTAACAAGTAACCCCATGGTAACAATGTTTGAAATGATCTTCCCAAAAAAGATCAATAGCATTAAAACCCCAAAGTTAGTGCCAGATTTTCAAAATATACCTCATCTTACCTAAGAATCTAACCTCTGTGTCAAGCAGCTAATAATCCCATAGCCTGAAAAGCATTAATTTGCTGAGTAAAGTGGGTGTCCACACACTTAGTCTCTGCAATGCTGCCTTGTAATTAATGGGTTCATAATGCTGATGGCCATGGCTACCCCATTTTTTAGATCCAAGGAGAGTTTGTTTTCCTAGTTTTACTCATTTATGAAACTTTTGATATGTGTATGTTCAATTTGTAAGGTATACAATCCATTCTCATTTCCTGGACAAAGTGAAGAAAAATTCAAAGACATCTCCAGAAAAAGAACTGTTTAGGACTATAAGTAAATGTAACATATAAATAAATCGTAGGCACTGGAAGAGATAAACAACCTAACATTTCTAATTAAAATTGGGCTGTCACATTTTTCAGTATATAAAGGCTAAAAATTGTCTTTTCTATCACACACTAACTCAAACACATTATTTTATAAATTACACTCGCTATTCCAAAAGGTTTTAGGATTTGCGAATCTTTTTATAATTTTTTTGTTGCCCTCATATTTATGGAAGAATAGGCAGACAAACCTCCTGTTCTTTAATAACATAATATCCCGTACTCTTTGGAAACAGGACACAATAGAGAGAAGGACTGTTTATGAGTCAGAGAAACATGTGCTCCTGTCAACTTGAATAAGAGCCATCAGATATTTCTGGTGATGAAAACCTTTCAGTGAGGTGAAACAGGCCACATTCCATTCCTTTTATTTTCAGAGATGAGATGGATTTGAAAACCATAACCTGGCTTCTTGATGCAAGGACTCGCCACATGAGATAATCTCCAGCACATTACTATTGGCAAGCAGATCTTTCACCCTTTTGTCTCCATGCATTACAGAAAATGTTAAATCAGTTTGGTGTCCATATAAACTTTTGATCCTAGGAACAGCCTAGGGTACCATCATTATCTTCCCAAGGACCATGTATAAGGCCTTCAGTAGGTAGTACTAATTTAATTTCTTTGCTAGAGGAAAAAGTAACTGATTTTCTAGATCAATATTTGATTGAATATGTTTGAAATGTTGGCAGATAAAGGCCCTTTTTCTGGTCCAAAGACTTTTTGAACCACAGAGGTATAGCGTTCTAGCTCCCCTGGGATTTGAGTGGAAGGAGGTCTCAAAGATCTGTAAGAAGCCTTCCTGCCTTTCCTTGTGTTCTTCCAGCAAGACTCTCTAAAGCTTGAGATGAGAAAAAGATAAGATCAAGAACTGGAATGTCTTTATACCCATTTTTTTAATCTTTCCTGGGGCTTCTCTTAACTAAAAATAATCGTTTATAACACTAGTTTACAAAAACCTCCTGTAATAGGATGGTTGAAAGAAAACCGATCTGATCAGCTTTAAGGAGATAACCCAGTGACTTTGGCTAATAATTTGAGACCTCAGATTCTACCACTCATACTACTAATTAAACAAGAATGCCCACGTATCCTCAAAAATGAAATGAATAGAAACTTAAAGTCAGAGATGTGTGACATAGATTAGAACTTGAGTTATCTAGTTTATATTAATAATTAAAAGATATTTTCACAAATTGTCCTGGTATTGTAAGACATTTATGAAGGAAAAACGAAGATTGGGAAAAAATTCCATCCATATGGTATCTGACCATACAAACAAAAAAATCTGGTTCAGAAGTATATGTGTCACTGTAATCATTATTTTTTCTTTCAAAAGTTTTATCTAAGTTAGCAGCTCTCTCCCAAATAAAACAGCTTGCATATGACTGAAAAGTATTACTCAAGTAAACAATGCTAAGTGACACTGTTTTCTAAGTCTATGTAGAAAATTCAAAGATTCTGGAGAAGAATGTTTTCCTTTGCTACAGAAATGCACCCACATTCCCTAAAAGCACAAAAAAGGAAAGGATGCTCACAAATTTCTTCAACTTTCTTTCCTAACGTTGAACTTTTATTTGACTGAAGGAGAAACTTGCTTTCCCCTAGCTACTGATGTGAATACACAAGTTCATTTAAAAAAGGAGAATAACCACTACATGAAAAGCCAACTGCAACTCCTTGGAAATGCAAACTCCAAAGAACTTATTTTCCACTGGTTAAGTCAAGTCACTTCTCTGATTTTGAGGTGGGAAGATTACAATCAGTCTAGGTGTTTTAGTTGTTGCTGTTTGTTTTATCATAGAAATTCCCCCACAGCTTCCTTTTATATTAGTAAAATCACTGGTCAGCATAATAATATTTGCCATATAAATTGAACAACTATTCAAGGCATCATATCATATTTCTTACTTGAAATGAGAAATAATTAGCTTCTGTGAAGGGATTTTTCTTTTCTATATATTTTATTTTAAAACACTGCTCATTGCTAGGTATAGAATAGTATATATAATACTTAGGTTGATCAGTTATGTAGATAAAGTTAATTTTCAAGTTCTGCCTTTAAGGAACAGTCATAATTTGAATAAAGCAAGCCAAGTTTCTATCTACAATTATATTATGAAATACATATAGTGTATTGTAGTGTCATCAGAGATTGTAATAGAGATTTCTTCACAGTGCTTATGTATCAGTTGACTATAACACACAGCAACTGCTACATGCAGATGGATCTTAAATGCAAACTCAAATTGCCCCTGAATCTTTGATTTAGAATCCTTGCTTCAGGGTTTCCTTGAAACCCAAGGCTCCCTTGTCAACCAGGCAGCTCTGATTGTTAGTTTTTAAAAGAGTTTTCATTTTTTCCCATGGCCTAAAAAGAGCAAAAGACAAAAGCAGTGAGGGTTATTGGATGTGAAAATTTAAAGTGATGCCTGCAAAAAAAAAAAAAAAAACTATTCCGTATACCTTTCCTCAATATTATTGATAGTAAAAAAATGTGATTCTCCATTTCCCCCAAACCTCATGTTTTGTAAGGTTCAATTTCTATATCTCTTGTCATAGAAATCCTTCCATATGCTAAGATTTAAAGTTTAAAATTTCCTGATATTTTTCCTAAATAAAATCATGGGCATTATGCTAATGTATTTCTCTGATACATGTCAAATATAATTGGAAAATTTTGCCTAATTTTATAATGTAAAAATATTAGTTATCTACCCACATTACCCTTCCTTTCGGAAACTAGAATTTGGAGGGGAGGGTAGAAGGGTTATATATTTATTCCTTCTATACATAGTCCATATTTTTAGGGAAAGTTGACCCTACTCTTAGTCTCCCAGCCAAAGGAGAATCTTAACGACTGGCTTAAAAATTTTTCTCCCATAAACTGGAAAGGAAGCAAAAAAGTCCACTGAGGCTAGGCACCATCATCTCACCTCAGGGAGACGCAGACTTGGGATGGGGCCCTTGCCCTAATCCACAGAGACCTAGAGAGGCGAACCCTGAGTAATCAACAGCCTCTGCATCAAGTAGCCCTGAAGTTTGCCCTGCCTCTTGGTTTTTTCTTGCTTGAGCAATCAATCTCCTTTATCATGTAGGCATTTTGAGTGGGGTTTTCTGTTACTTTCAGCATTGCAGGTGCTAACTGATACTCTAACTTTTTGTTACAAAACCCCCCAAACTACATTTTTCTTCTCGTTTCATCAATGAACATAAATCATTTGTGGCAAGTGATCTGGTTCCCCTGTGATAACATAGACATGCTCCAAATTCTATTATTTGGATATTTAAATTTGTAATTTACCTTCTCAGTGGAGTTTTCATTATTTCTTTTAATTAATTTTTTTTATTAAAGGATAATTGCTTTATAGAATTTTGTTGTTTTCTGTCAAACATCAACATGAATCAGCCATAGGTATACATATGTCCCCTCCCTTTTAAACCTCTCTCCCATCTCCTTCCCCATCCCACCCCTCTAGGTTATTACAGAGCCCTGAATTGAGTTCTCTGCAACAAATTCCCATTGCCTATCTATTTACATATGTTAGTGTATATACATCCATGTTACTCTCTCCATTTATTTATTTCATTATTTCTAACATCACATTCAATCTAGAAATTAAATTCTAAAAGTATCTGTTTTAGGCCTGACTACTATACCTCTCCCTGGAGAAGGAAATGGCAACCCACTCCAGTACTCTTGCCTGGAGAATCCCATGGAGGGAGGAGCCTGGTAGGCTACAGTCCATGGGGTTGCAAAGAGTTGGACACGACTGAGCGACTTCACTTTCACTTTCACTATACCTCTCAAGCAATTCTGAACCTGGGGTAAAGATTCCTGGTGTAAAGATTTCATGAAAGATATAGCCCTGAGAGAGAAACCCACTAATGGAGCAAAGGGTTTCATCATACCATGCACATACTATTGAAACCCACCAGATCTTTTTTACTTAAAGAAAAATTGTAAGCAAAATACACTGAACATCATCCTGAAACAGTGCTTTTAATATAATCCCATTAAGGTGAATTTTTAGATCTACATATATGACATTAAACAAAGGAGCCTAATGACAAATATCTATGATTAAGTACTTCCACTCAACTTTACGCATAAATAATATTTGCATTGATATGAATCAAGGAAATATTTTTCTAAGACTCTGAGAGTCTATTTTGTATATTTTTAAGTTTCTCAGTTTACTAACCATTTTTGCTTGTTTTTTGCTGATAAATTGGTAAGAAACTTTGAGATAGCTGACTTTTACAAATGAAATTAATGTATGGCTTGAGGCACTGTGATGCACTTAGTATACATACCATTTATTTTGATTATGTGATTAGTGTGTTCTCCTTTCTTATACTCATAGTATAAGAAATAGGATATGATTAATTCTATGGCTTTTAATTAAAAGAAGATAATGTAACTAAAATATGACATCTATTTTTCTTTTATCTGCTACTGTTACCTATATAATGGTCTCCTTGGTGATGAGGATTTGATGCTCTTAAAATAGAACAAAGATGAACCACAGTGGGTAGTGTGTAAACTCTGTGGCAAAGAAATGAGCATACTACACATACTGGAAAATTTAAGCTAACTCTATTACATATAAAGTATTCTGTATTTATACATATAAAATATTCTGAAGATTTTTAATAGTTTGAAATTAGTCATTCTTTTTCTTGATAGTCATATTCTGGGATGATAATATTAGTCTTAAACTAGCTGTATGAATATTCCTGAGGGGAAAAAAAGGCTATGGTTCAGTTTCACAGTGTATGTTGAAGTCAATGACTAAAGAATGGAGATTCTGCATTTACTGAAGTAAGAAATTCCCAGGAGCAGGGGGAATAAAGATGTGGCTCAATGAGAGCAGAAGAGAAAAATGTGGAACCCATGGAGCCAGAGGTCCTCTGAGATTGTGCCAGGTGAATAAGCCCTGTTTATTAGGTCTCCTTCATTAACCCAGAAAACACTGCAACCAGAGTCCCAGCATGTAGACAAGCCTGGTTGCCAGGAATGCAGGAAGCCCCCATTTTTCTGGAGTTAGACAAAAGAGGTAAGTCATCTGAAAGATGCCCACTCTCATCTTGGAAATGAGGCTTCTGGATCTGATCAAGACAGAGTGGCACCATTGGCATCACTGGATTTGCCTTCAAGGGCAGGCTTTCCAGCCAACAATACCATGGGAACTGAAGTTGGGTGATAGGAGGAAAAACAGAGATGATGACTCTTGTCTCAGGAAATCTATAGGATATGTGTGACACCTTATGTCTTACACCTGGAAATTAGCACTTCTACTCACACATAATCCTGAATGACTTCTTCAAAAGCTACAAACTGGAGACTATTTTGGATCATGTCTTGATATAACTTTATGAATAGACTCTATGATGTAGCCTTATGGAAGCAGACGATATGAATTAAACAGTTCTTAGTAGTTACTGCACCCACAGAGGAGGCATTGAACACGGCATGTTGAATAGGGCACAAGTTAAAGGTCCTGCGTTTTAGTCTTGGTTGTTGTCAGTAACTGCACAGTGATGGGAGAGCCAGAACCAGTGTAAAGGAAGCTTCCATGTCCTCATTTATGAAATGAAAATAAGGAATTCTGTTGAGATGATTGCTAACATTGCTCAAAAACATTTCATGGTTTACACATTTCTGGTAGACTTCCTGAGACAGTAGGCATCATCTATTTTTTTCTTTGTCCATCTAACTTTAGTAAGCATTTACTATTCATTATTATATATAAGCTGATGTTCCTAAATGACTTGTCTTTTATTTTCTTAATTGTATTGAAGTATAATTGATTTACAGTGTTGTTGTGTTAATTTCTGCTGTACAGCAAAGCGACTCAGTGAGACATACAGATTCTTTTTCATTTTCTTTTCCATTATGGTTTGTCACAGGATATTGAATATAGTTCTCTGTGCTATAGAGTAGGACCTTGTTGTTTATCCATTCTCTCATAATAGTTTGCATCTGCTAATCCCCAATTCCCAAATTTGTCTTTCAAAGATTAGCAGCTCTTCTACTACTTCCACCACTTCCTTAAGGAAGTTCATTATATCAAACCATGACTCTAAAAGAGTAGAAACTAAGCACCCAGCAGAGATGTTGGATATGCAATAGTTTCCAAAAGGATAAAAGTAAGCCTGGCAAAGATCTCTGTTTTGTTACCTGCCTCCAATGCATTTGTGAAAGAGTGTTAATGAAAAATGAGAGTGATGTTCCCATCACACATTTTTGGATTACCATGCAGCAACATCAATTGGAAACCTAATGAAACAGAGACCACCTACAGAGGAGGGATATTGTGTTCCTCTGTCTGCCTGCGTCCAATTTACCAACCAGCTGTATAGAACCAGCTGCCTGTTTGTTTGAGTCCCTAGTACTGACTGACCACACATTTAACATTGATAATAGGTGGTGCCAATTGCCATCATCTTTCACTGGTAGAAGTATGTCATAGCACTTTATAATCAAGTGGTGACGGTAACAGGGAAAAGGCAAATTTCCACTTAGGGTGCTCTCAAAATTCCGGTGCTGTATCCTCTCACCATGGTAACCTTTTGGAATTACCAGGTCCCAGATAAATTAACAGCCATCCCTCTATTTAAGCCTTTCCATTGACTAAGGGAACATGTTATATATTCATCAAATAGAATTTCTCCCAAGCAGGGGAATAACAATAAGAAACCTAGTAGGTGAGTTCCCACAAAGCATATCAGGGACTCCATAAAGAGGAAAACTGATGATGTTCCAAATGGAAGTGTTCTATTCTTTGCTTCTGCACCTGTTCAAACTGGCATCTGGTATTAGGCTTGTAACTAGTCAAACATCACTACTTTCCATTGAGCTGGCTGGGAGAAACAAAAGAAAGAGAATATAGTGGAAAATAATAGTTCATCTTTGTGTGTTAAAACATAGTCACTGCATTTTCTTCCTCAGGCTCCCTACCTGTGCTTATCATTGACTGGAGTTTCTTCTTTTTTTTAATTTGACTTCTAGAAGCCATCTGGCATTTGGTCTAATTCCCACATTACAGTTCTTCATAAGTCAGTTAGTTGACTACCTGTCAGGTTATAGTATTAAGTTTAAGTTTTTCTTAATTCATTGTGAGGTTCTCCATGGATATGATCTATTATATCTTCCTGAGCTTGTCCAGTTGTAGATTTCTGTATGTGATTTATGTTTAACAGGTGTTAGTTTGCTAGAGCTTTCTAAATATTGGCTTCACAATGCAACAGAGGCTTTAGAAGACACAAGGACTCCAAATTGTATGGCTCCACAACTGGAGAATGGCCTCCCTGCTGAAATCCAATGTTGCAGAGCTATTTATTAAGCTAAAAGGATGGATATTTCAATGTATGGAAATTAAAGAGACTCAGCTTCCAACATCAACTCACCAGTTGTGCAAAAGCGTCTGCCTCTGATGCGGGAGACCTGGGTTCGATCCCTGGGTCGGGAAGATCCCCTGGAGAAGGAAATGGCAATCCACTCCAGTATTCTTGCCTGGAGAATCCCATGGGCTGAGAAGCCTAGTAGGTTACAGTCCACGGGGTCGCAAAGAGTCGGACACGACTGAGCGACTTCACCTCACCTCACCTCAAGATATAGTATATTATTTAACAGGCAGGACAACTAGATAAGTTTAAAAATAGAGATTTCCTCTTTGCTACAAATTGCCATGAATCTGAGTGTGATTTTTGTAACGTCCTACTTTTAAGTTGAATTCTTTTGTATAATTTTTGTTTTCCTGGTGTAAAGTTTAAGTAGCTAATGAAAACCTAGGCATTGTGAGGAAGAGAGGGGAAAAGGCTTCCTTCAAAAAGCATATCTAATAAAGCATTTTAAAATGCATTATTATACATTTGGAAAATTTAGATAGCATTCTGGGAAACAGGAAACAAAGAATAAAGCTGAGTTAGTAATGAATGTTCATGTGAGTGTCTGAAAGCTATTATGAAATTTTTATTTCTATGTTACATGCACTTTAATAAAGTTTCTAGATTAGGATATGGGATTCTTCTCATGACAATGGGCCATTCGTTTTAGCTAGGTGTGCACGACACAACAAAATGCTTCAATTCAGTTCAGTAGCTCAGTCGTGTCTGATTCTTTGTGACCCCATGGACGGCAGCACACCGAGCCTCCCTGTCCATCACCAACTCCCAGAGTTTACTCAAACTCATGTCCATCGACTCAGTGATGCCATCCAACCATCTCATCCTCGGTCATCCCCTTCTCCTCTGGCCTTCAATTTTTTCCATCATAAGGGTCTTTTCCAATGAGCAGTGTTCTTCTCATTAGGTGGCCAAAGGATTGGAGTTTCAGCTTCAGCATTAGTCCTTCCAATGAACATTCAGGACTGATTTCCTTTAGGATGGACTGGTTGGATCTCCTTGCAGTCCAAGAGACTCTCAAGAGTCTTCTCCAACACCACAGTTCAAAAGCATCAACTCTTTGGGGCTCAGCTTTCTTCACAGTCCAACTCTCACATGCATACATGACTACTGGAAAAACCATAGCTTTGACTAGACAGACCTTTGTTGGCAAAGTGATGTCTCTGCTTTTTAATAAGCTGTCTAGGTTGGTCATAGCTTTCCTTCCAAGGAGCAAGTGTCTTTTAATTTCATGGCTGCAGTCGCCATCTGCAGTGATTTTGGAGCCCAAGAAAATAAAGTCTCTTACTGTTTCCGTTGTTTCCCCATCTATTTGCCATGAAGTGATGGGATCAGATGCCATGATCTTAGTTTTGTGAATGTTGAGTTTGAAGCCAACATTTTTGTTCTCCTCTTTCACTTTCATCAAGAGGCTCATTATTTCTTCTTTGCTTTCTGCCATAAGTGTGGTGTCATCTGCATATCTGAGGTTATTGATATTTCTCCCAGCAATCTTGATTCCAGCTTGTGCTTCTTCCAGCCCAGCGTTTCTCATGACGTACTCCGCATATAAGTTAAATAAGCAGGGTGACAATATATAGCCTTGATGTACTCCTTTCCCTATTTGGAACCAGTCTATTGTTCCATGTTCAGTTCTAACTGTTGCTTCTTGACCTGCATACAGATTTTTCAGAACACAGGTAAGGTGGTCTGGTAGTCTGGTATTCCCATCTCTTTAAACCCATAAAATCTTTAGCCTCATATTGGTCTTTTATTTGTAAATATATATATATATATATATATCTTTTATTTTAAACCATTCAGTTTTATAGTTATTCCTCACCTCACCTACAGGAAAGAAATTGTTACACACTTATTATAGATGATTAATCCAAGATACAGGGATATTAAGGTACTATGCCTGTGGTCACACTGAGAGTTAATCGAAATTAAAATGCACAGCTCTGAGTTCCCAGGCCATTGTTCAGCCCCTTGAGGTATGCCACTTTGCACTATAAATTGTCCCTATAATTTAAAAAATTTATAATGTCTCATCAATTTGCATATCTGAGTATGAATTACAAACATTAAAATTGGCTACAACTCCTCATCACCCAATTATTAACAAGAAGCACCTAAAAGGTCAAAATCATGAAAGACCAAAGTAAATGATAACTGTGCACCTTTTGCTAAGCACTGTGCACACAATGCAACATTATTCTTTGTTTTTCTGACACTAGGAGATAATTCAAAACTTGGTTTATTCATAGTAGTTGACTGTGAATTATTAGAAGAAATCAAAATGGTATTTGAAAAATTATTTTAGTATGATTCAGACTTGATATCATCTTTAGATACCAAGTATTAGGGGTAAATACTTATGAACATACAAGTCACTAATAAGATATACTCTGTCAAATTAAAATCAGCATAATTTTTTAAAAGCCAGTAATATATAAAAGAATTCTATATCAATATAACTTGTATGAGGCACTAATTAAATACATTGTGATTTAGAATTTCTTGATTTCTATGGGCATTTCCTATATAATAAGGAATTTTCCATGATTTTTAACCATCAGCTGATGTTGTCATTCTTTGTCCTGTTATGGTTCCACTGTTTGACATCTCACAGTCACAGAACCAATTAACCATAAAGCACTGATAAGAATACCAACTCAAAAAGGTTGTCAAAAGAGCATGGAAAATTTAGGATCTTTTTTGAAGAGGCTGGTAGTCTCACTGAAACCTGTAATTAAAGAGTGTGTAATTCTGTTTGTGTGTTTGTTATACAATTCTACTAGTCTAGATTTAAAGAAACATGGGACCGTACAGTGGATTACAATGAAAAAGAACTTTTATTCTTCAGTTGGTGATAATAAAGCATAACTCCTTAGGGAGGGACTTTTTTCCCATAGTATTTGTACCACCTTCTTTTAAAATGCTACTAAGTGTGAAATTAGTGCTGTCCCTCAAAGTGCATAAGATTAATTGTTAGTAATTGAACACAGTTTGGGGGCTAATTATATAAAAATTGATATTAAAGAATGTGACCAAACTGATTGAGTTTTACAGTTTGCATTTTGTTTTCAAATTACATGAGTTGAAAGGCAATGGTAAGAATAAAAATCCATTCAAAGCTGTGAAAGCAAATTAAGGTTTACTAGTCCTTTGAAAGACAAATAAGTCAAATGCTGTAATGCAGAGAAAGCAATAAAAATGATTCTGAAATTAACTGTAGAATTAAAATATCAACTGTTCTAAGACTGCATGGGTTGACCACATTCAAAGAGGTGACCTGCCTTTCCTTGTGTGTCTGGTTAATTCAGCATCTCAAGGCTCTTCTTTGAAAATACAAATTATGATCATTTGGCTAGAGAATGGGGAAAAGTACATACAATTCATTGCCTCCCATTATTCCTTATTTATCTTTAAATTTTCAGCAAAAGACTCCTATTTCCTGAAATGCGGACTGAATGCCCTTTTCCCTATTTCTTCCACTACATACAGTTAAAAATGCTGGACATTCATATAAAACAAATATAGAAAGAGTCTGAAAGGCAGAGACAAACAGTCTAGGTAGGGAGCTGGGGATCAGAGGAATAACATGGTGGTGAGTTCTTTGGGCTTTCTTTATGTCTCGTATATTCCAGACTGGGTAGAGAAATGCCTGAAAATGCCAATGAACGCAGAGCTACACCCACACCTAAAGTCGGATCTCTTTTGGCAAAGGAATAGAAAGATAGCCTAGCCAGGACAGAAATGTTTAGAAAATGACTGCTCTACAATAGCAAATGTCACAGGAAAAAAATCCTTATCCTCTCCAGCAAAGGCCAAGTGGGGAGCCTAAATTTTAACACTTCCCTGGTTGTCCAGGGTACCGCAAGCTACCTTTCTGAGATTATCTGCCATTTCCTACTCCAGGGATCGAACTCATGTCTATAGCATCTCCTGCATTAGTGGCAGTTCTTTACCACTGCGCCATTTGGGAAGCACAGAATAAGATGAAAATCACATTAAATAAAATGGAATTAGCTTTACTAAAAAACAGAAAAAAAGATAAGGTTTAAGACTGTGCTGTGCTGTGCTTAGTCGCTCAGTCACGTCTGACTCCTTGTATAAAATTCCTTATCTCCCTAAAACAAAAAGTCATCAGTCATTATTTTAATTTTGCTAATAAGATAAATATGGGTTTAGCCTTAAGGCAATTAGTATATTTTAAAACAAGGTGTTTACTTCACAAATCATTGACATATACAACAGAATATAGAATAATGCTGCACATGCCACAGAGGAGATTTAACTGAATAATAAACAGTAAAAATCATAAAAATAGGAAAAAGTAAATAATCGTGTAAGTTTGGATAACATTTACCACTGGAATAATTTCTAAGATTTCAGTGTTTTTACATACTAGACGTCTGGTTTTTGCTCACAAAGGAATCCAGTGTGCGTATTAGCAATAAAGGGCTTCTCTGGTGGCTCAGCTGGTGAAGAATCTGCCTGCAATGCGGGAGACCTGGGTTCAATCCCTGGGTTGGGAAGATCCCCTGGAGAAGGTAAAGGCTACCCATTCCAATATTCTGGCCTGGAGAATTCCATGGACTGCATAGCCCATTGGGTCAAAAAGAGTTGGACATGACTAAGCAACTTTCATTTTCTTTCATTAGCAATAAAGGATGTCAGGGTTGCTGCATTTAGTCTTACAGGGAATTAGCTGGCAGGGTTCTGCCATCTTCAGTTTCAAATGTCATTCTCAGTATTGACCTCCAGCTACAATATGGGAAAAGAGTGAGGATAGAGAAGACACGCCCCCTCTGCTCACATTTGTGACACATAAAGATTTAGCCTTGGGCTGAGCAGACTTTCAGGCAACAAGTCTACATTATAGGAGAGAGGCACCTATCTTCAGTGAACAGCTAGTGGTCTCCACCAAAACCATAGATATATAGTTTCATTTAACTAAAAGGGGAAGATTCCCAAGTTGAATATTTTTTTCTGTCCAGTAGTTGTCTGGTTCCAAAGGACATGGCTTAAACAAAATAATACAGAGAGGCCAAGCATAGAGTAAAAGGAACTGAGATAAAACAAATTCAAGCAACTTGAAAGTGACAGTGTTAATTTCAAACAAAGTTGAATTTACAAGGTAAACTTAACTATGAGACTATTCTTTTTTTCCCATTTTTCCTTATGGGAAAAATTGGGAGAACAGGATCGATATATATACCCTACTGTGCCTAAAACAGACAGCCAGTGGGAAGCTGCTGATTAGCACAGGGAGCTCAGCTAGGTGCTCTGTGACTACCTAGAGGGGTGAGTTGTGGGGGGTGGGGAAGGTGGAGGGGTGGTGGGAGGGAAGCTCAAGAGGGAGGAGATATATGTATACATATAGCTGATTCACTTTGTTGTACAACAGAAACTAATACAACATTGTAAAGAAATTATACTTCATTTTTTTTAAAAAAGTCCTCTCCATCCATTCCAAAATATAATTTTTTTTTTAAAGAAAGAAAATGAAACAAATTCAAATGAAAGTACAGTCAGGCCTTGCTTTTCCAACAGGTTTCTCAGCAGAGCAAGCGCAGTGTTTCTCCTCCCCGGTCTCTTGCTAATATCTTCTTGGTTCTACTGCATTCTTCTGAAGCTGCTCAAACTTCCTAACTTCATATTTTCTCTCATAAAACATACCAGCTCGCATCCCAGGCTATGTATTCTTTTGTATACACTCCTTGTCCACCCTGACCACCCACTTCATCCCTAGCCGCCTTTCTCTTCTAACAGCCTCAGCATCTATCAGGGCTGTTGGCAGTATCATTCCTTCCTCATCAAAAGATTTTCCCAGTCTTCTGCTGATTTCACATTTTCTGAGCATCCTATGGACTGGCCCCACAGATGAATTTGGACCTACCTGAGCCATTCATCACATGGGGACTGAGATTGAGTGCCAAAAAACAGAGCCAGGATGATGCGATACCTGAAGAAAAACACTGTCACCAAACCAAAAAGAGATGACCAGAAATACAATCATTTGAGGATATTTTAACATAGTGCTATCAGCCTAGGACAGGACAATTTGACAAAAATAAACAAGATCTTAGAGAATCAAAGCAATAATAACTTAGAATTTCAGTGTGTGGAAAATCATATCACCCAAAGGCAATATAACTTTCCTCAGGATCCTCTAAAATAATACATTGGCAACAGTATTTTTTTAACTCTGGGGAAAAAAATGTAATGACTGTATATCAGCCTTATTACAAATGAAAATATTTCTATACTAGTTAAAACAATTGGAGAAGGCAATGGCACCCCACTCCAGTACTCTTGCCTAGAAAATCCCATGGATGGAGAAGCCTGGTGGGCTGCAGTTCATGGGGTCGCTAAGAGTCCAGCACGACTGAGCGACTTCACTTTCACTTTTCACTTTCATGCATTGGAGAAGGAAATGGCAACCCACTCCAGTGTCCTTGCCTGGAGAATTCCAGGGATGGGGAGTCTGGTGGGCTGCCATCTAAGGGGTCACACAGAGTCAGACACGACTGAAGTGACTTAGCAGCAGCAGCAGCAGTTAAAACAATAAAGTTCTGGTGTAAAAATAGATAGGTTAATGGAACAGAAAGAGAGCTTCCAAACAGAGTATACTATGTATAATAAGTTAACATACCATAAGGGTTTTATAAGCCAGTGGAGAAAAGTAATTTTACCAATGACAGTTTTTAGATAGTTGTCAACTTAAGAAGGATCAGCTTTTAATTTCCCTTTATACTATATGCCAATGTTTTTTAATTTACTTCTCAAAAACTAAGGACACTCTCAAATATAGGACCAAAATGAAAGCAAGAGAGATGGATCTGAGTGAACTGGCTCCCCTCAACTATGCAATACCAATTGACCTAAATCATTCCATTTTCTCATTTTATCAATTAAATTTCCATGTAAGATTTTGCTTGAAGAAAGATTTTTCCACCAAAAAAGGATACAAAAAGTTTGAAAAGTTGTCATATACCAAACTACATTTAGAGGAGTAAAATGTTATTGAAAGCAAAACATGAAAAATATCTGGGAACATATAATTAATTATAATAAATATTTAAAATGAGTAGAATTTTCCAAAGAAAGATGCAATAAAATAAAACAGGAGAGACTGGGAGATGACTAGATACAAACATAACTTTCTTTACATCAAAATAAACCAAAGTAAAAAGATGGTAAGGAAATATTTGTATCATATGAGAATTTTAATGTGTTGTTGGTGGTTTAGTCACTAAGTCATGTCTGACTTTTGTGACCCCATGACTCCAGGCTCCTCTATTCACTGGATTTCCTGGGCAAGAATACTGGAGTGTGTTGCCATTTCCTTCTCCACAGGATCTTCCAGACCTAGGGATAAAACCCAGGTTTCCTGCATTGTGGGTGGATTCTTTACCGACTGAGCTATCAGAGAAGCCCCTTAATGTGTTAACTCCTTAAATTTATGAAGTTTTCATATAAATGAAATAAAAATAGAAAGATCTCAAGTTCAGAATAAAAGCAAATTATTTTGACAGCAATATCCAAAAGTGAAAACCCTGATAAATATCACAACAATAAAGAGATTGTGGGTGAGAAATTTCAGCCCATTTTTGCAAAATAAAACATGGGTAGAGGAATGTTGACTGCTGATAGAATGAAGAGCAAACAGGGCCTGACTGATGCAAAGCCCCACGGTTGCTGCTGCTGCTGCTAAGTCACTCCAGTCGTGTCCGACTCCGTGTGACCCCACAGACGGCAGCCCACCAGGCTCCCCCGTCCCTGGGACTCTCCAGGCAAGAACACTGGAGTGGGTTGCCATTTCCTTCTCCAATGCATGAAAGTGAGAAGTGAAAGTGAAGTCGCTCAGTCGTGTCCGACTCAGCGACCCCATGGACTGCAGCCCACCAGGCTCCTCCGTCCATGGGATTTTCCAGGCAAGAGTACTGGAGTGGGGTGCCATTGCCTTCTCCGAAGCCCCACGGTTAGACTCAAACAAAAAGGAATGAGATTTGGAGTTGCAAAGAAAGGGCTGGTCGGTAGCATGAACACAAAATTCAGTCACTGCTCTCTCTCTCTCCACCCGGTCTCATTCCCTCCTGCATATACCTGAACACATGCACAAAGGTGTAGCATCCCCAGAAGTCAAGCATTTATTGCTCAAGTTTTAAAAGCAAAACAAAAACAGAATTGCCTTTTCCAAAAAAAATGAACCACTCCTCTGGGGGAAAATCCAAGGGTGTGATGAAGATGTGTGTGTGTGTGTGTGTGTGTGTGTGTGTGTGTGTGTGTTAGTTGCCTAGTCATCTCCTACTCTTTGAGACCCCATGGACTGTAGCCCTCCAGGCTCCTCTGTCCATGGAATTTTCCAGGCAAGAATACTAGAATGGGTTGCCATTCCCTTCTTCAGGGATCTTCTTGACTCAAGGATCAAACCAAGGTCTCCTGCATTGCAGGCAGATTCTTTACCATCTGAGTTATCAAGGAAATAATAGTGATGAGCTACCCAATAGCAACATGTTCTTTCCTTGCTTTAGGGCCTCCCGGCTCAATGGCTGGCTCTCAACTTACTCACCCTAAAGCAAAGTGTGATTATCAGTGGATACACTTTTCTCCCATACACAAAGCACATAATCATTATGTTTTTTGTCACATTCTTAAATACAAATAGGTAAAGGATCACTTGGCACTGAGGGAAGCAAGTGATGCGAAAGAGAATGATTACAAAGTATGAACAGAAATGACCATCAAATAAAGGACCAAATTCATACTAAAGAAAATAAATTAAGAAAAGTAATCTTTGATAATACCCCCTGAATATTTCATGTAACACTGTATCCATAAAGCATAATTGGGATGCTATTAAAATAGAGTCAAGGGACTTCCCTGGTGGTCCAGTGCTTAACAATCTGCCTTGCAAATCAAGGGACATGAGTTTGATCCCCGTCAGGGAACTAAGATCCCACATGCTGCAGAGCAACTAAGCCCACATGCCCCAACTAAGAAATAAATATTAAAATAGGTAAATAAATAAATAAAAGAGGGTCAAGCAGAGAACAAGAAAAGCTCATGGAAATAAAAAATAGGATGGCTGAATAAAGAACTATTAAACAACTAGTAAATATATGGGAAAATGACCAGTACCACAAGTATGCAAATTATCCAGACTGACACAAAAATGCCCAGCTTTGTTTCATTATTAAATTAACAAATGTCAAAGAAAGTTTTAACATAAAAGTACTCAATGCTTGGAGGGAATGTAGTAAATCTCTGCTGTGGTGTTATATAATTGCAAAACTCTTTGAAAATAATTTGGTAATATGTTTATAGAATGAGACAGGAAAACTAACTTTGACCTAGTTATTTTGTTTTGTTTCCATCTGAATGCAAGATATAAAGACATTTAAACAAAATACAGAAACAACAAAGGGGCCAAATAGATTATCACAATGGTATTTAGATGCATAAAATATTTCTGAGTGAAACCTCGCTCACTGAAGATGTTTAAAATCTCACCCCAAACTACCTTTGCAGTCTATCCTGGGAAGTGAATCATTTTGGATTTTCTTCTTCTCACAACTGCTGGTTAATAAAAGTTGTTGCTGGAAGGAATAATGTCTGGAATAGATTTTGAAAGATGAATAAGAGCTAAACAGAGTTTTTAAAAAAGAAAGAATAGCAATTTGAGCCACAGAAAAAGCATGAGCATGTATGCAGAACATAAACTAATATAAAGTTCATGAAAAACTATAATCGGCTTAGAGTTCCTAAAGCTTAAACCATTAAGCTGGGAGTGGTTAGAGATGAGATAGGGAAGTAGATAGGGGAGTGCCAGGTCAAGAACAGCCTTATAAGACTAAAAAGTTTGGACATAAGGTAATGAAGAGCCATGAAAGGGTTTAAGTAGAGGAGCGACAACTGCAGATTGTGGGGATTTGGGGGTTTTTTGTTTGTTTTTGTTAATGGGGTATAGTTGCTTTACAATATCGTGTGAGTTTCTGCTGTACAATGAAATGAATTAGTTGTATATATACATATGTCTGAGCCTCCCTCCCGTCCCTCCATTCCACCCTTCTAGGTCATCACAGAGTGGTGTGAGCCCATCACATACCAGACTGGGCTCCCTCTGTTATACAGCACTTCTCACCAGCGATCTATTTTACACATGATAGTGTATATATCCTGATGCTGCTTTCTCCATTCATCCCACTCTCTTCCCCCATACTGTGACCTCAAGTCCATTTTCTACATCTGTATCCATTTGTTCCTTGTAAATAGGTTCATCAACAGACATTTCTCCAAAAAAGACATTCAGATGGCCAATAAACACATGAAAAGATGCTCAACATCACTAATTATTAGAGAAGTCACATCAAACTACAATTGGATATCATCTCACATCAGTCAGAATGGCCATCATCAAAAACTCTACAAACAATAAAAGCTGAAGAGGATAGGGAGAAAAGGGAACACTATTACACCATTGATGGGTCTTTATTGAGAACAGTATGGAGATTCCTTTAAAAACTAGGAATAAATCTACACTTGATATTTTGATATACATTTCCAAGTAAAGTCAATACCCTCCAAACTGCCTGAGAAAAACTATTAGATAGACAGATATAGATTAATTAAAGCATTATTAACTCAAACATCAAAATCTCTCATTACTAGAAATTAAATTAAAACTAAAGATGTTTGGATTACAAAAAGTTTTTTTTTTTTTACCCTGAAAGAATGTTTTAGGGGGGAAAATGCTTATGTATCATTTTGTGCACTGGCATTAGCATTTGCTAGTTCAAGTCTAATAAATTCTTCTCCATGAATGCTTCATTAATAAAAATCTTCAAAATGGCTTCTCTCAACATTTTCTTTTTGATTTTTCATGATTTAATTAGAAACATCTTTTAAAAGGCTGGTTTTACTATGGTAGTATCGTATCTGCATTTTCAGCAATATGCTGTTTAATCACAATGGGTTATAAAGCGAAACTCCCAGTACTTATTGTATTATCTAGTAGAACCCACACATTTCGTACTTTTAGTGCCCCTGAGTCATCATCTTATATTTGTTCATCAACATTTTAACTGCCCCTCTTTAAAAAATGTAATTTGATAGTTAATTTTCTAAACTTGTTGCTCTTTTATTTCTTTTCAAAGTAATGACATTTCCTATGCCTTTGTTGCCGCATCCTGTACCTGAACCCTGTTGCCTAATAAATCAGAAGCTATTTCTTTTTACCTTATACAAGTTTTGCAATTTTTGTTTAGAGACTTAATCAACTTAAATTCTTCTAAGCTTTCATGATCATCAGTAAAAATGAATTAGCTATTTTACCACATCAATGGATAGTTTTAGGATATACATAAACATGATGACGGTGGTATTTGTGAGATTAAAGGTTTACTAAGAAAATATTTTCATCTATATAAGTATATATAGAGAGAAACATACATATATGCAAAGAAATTGTTGGTTACTTCGACAGGAAAAAAAATTCAAGTTACTTTCAAAAGAAAGATTTCTTTTTCTAATAAAGAATAACTCATATGTTTAATACTCAAAAAATGATTTTAAAAAATTATGGATTAAATGATGATTTGAGACTTTTTCACTCGTTGTTTGTCTGGAACAGAATCAAACACGAATGAAATTAATGGGTCACAAACCTGCCGATGAAGAACTAGGTGTTTCCCACCTCTCACCCTACCCTTGTCCTTTCCTTTCCTCTCTCTCTCCTCTTAAATTTCAGAGAAAAAGAGGGAGTAAGTTACTCAGAGGAGATCCCTTCAAATCCTGTTCTTAGCACTTTCCCTGCCTCCTCCTAACACTGTACCATTGTCATTGCCTGTACTACTCAGAGTAATAATTTATAGCGTGGGTTCTGGAATCCAGTTGCCTTGACTTCAGTCTTGGATCTGTCTTTCTAGATCTGTGACTTTGGACAAGTTGCTAGACCTCCCTTTATTTTGAAATATAGTAGTACTATCCTGGTAGGCTGTAGTCCATGGGGTCGTTAGGAGTCGGACACCACTGAGTGACTTCACTTTCACTTTTCACTTTCATGCATTGGAGAAGGAAATGGCAACCCACTCCAGTGTTCTTGCCTGGAGAATCCCAGGGACGGGGGAGCCTGGTGGGCTGCCGTCTATGGGGGCGCGCAGAGTCGGACACGACTGAAGTGACTTAGCAGCAGTAGCAGCAGCATTAGTATTATTTTGGGCTCCCCAGGTGATTCAGTGGTTAAGAATCCACCTGCAAAGCAGGAGATGCAGGAGACACAGGTTTGATCCCTGGGTTGGGAAGATCCCCTGGAGAAGGAAATGGCAACCCATCTCAGTATTCTTGCCTGGAGAATCCCATGGACTGAGAAGCCTGGCAGGCTACAGTCCGTGGGGTTGCAAAGAATTAGCCATAAGTGAGCATGCATGTACTAGTAGTATTTCACTTACAAGACTGTATGAATTAAACACTACCATTAAAGCATTTAGAACTATTTCAAATACATAGCAAGAATTTAATCATTGTTAGCAACATTATTATTTCTTCTCTGTTTCATTGTGCTAAAAAGATAAATTCCTTTTCTCTTTTAAAAATGTACTTATTTGACTCAAGCTGTTTTCTAAGTAATTTATTCATTAGTTCATTCATTTTTTTAACAAGTATTTTTTGAATACTTGCCATGTCCTAGGAACTATACTATATTCTGATGCCTTAAGAGTAAGCAAGAAACACAAGGCTTAAGAGTCAAGAAGGGGCTTCCCAATTAAACAAGCAATTACAACATAGTGTTGTTAAGTGTTAGGATAGGAGTGGTGAGGGGTAGTATAGAGCTGGAAGGCATACACCCAACCCATCTGGCAGGGAGTAGCTGGTGACAGAAATATCCCCTTATTGGAGAATACCAGGCCACTCTCTCCTCAAACAGCCCCTCCTCATCTTAGCGAGTGTCAGTAGATTCACAAATTGGATTTATTTGGTCCCAAAGAAGAACAGACCTTAAGGAATCTGTATAGTTAGAAAGCACTCTAGTTGATTTTCAGGCAAGAGTCTGAAGACGGCTTGCAACAAGTCTCAGGCAAAATGGGCAAGACAAGAAATTCTGGAACAAAATCCCAGTGTGGCTGCAGTGAATCTCAACTGTAACAAATTGGTACATCTTTCCAGTAGTGCATTAAAGAAGGTCTATCAGGTGTGATGCATTTCAAAGAGGTTTATCGTAGACAGAACAGTTAATCAACGTCATCAACTTCTGTTCAGTGGTACTCATAAGCCATGCCTGAAAGACCCGAGTAGCCTATTTTAAAAGGATTTCCCCAATGGTTCAAGTGGTAAAGAATCCACCTGCAATGTAGGAGACACAGGAGATGCAGGCTTGATCCCTGGATGGAGAAGATCCCCTGGAGAAGGGCATGGCAACCCACTCCAGTATTCTTGCCTGGAAAATCCCATGGACAGCGGAGCATGGCAGGTTACAGTCCATAGGTTGTCAAAGAGTTGGACACAACTCGTGCGACTGAGCAAGCACAGCCTATTTTAAAAGACTTGCAGGTAAGAGAATTCTGTAGCATGCCTTGATAACATTTGCTAATGATTATGATGAGTGTTTATTTGGGCTGTTTAATTACTAAGATAATTACTTTTCTATTCCCCATCACTGTATATGTGTTATCCTAGTTTGAGTGTATAACATGTGCTGAGCACTCTGTGCTCTGAGGTATGGGAGAGCAAAATGAAATTATCCACAATGGTTTTAAAAGCCAATTGTTACTCTTTATCCATGGCAGAATAATAATAATAATTGTCACCACTTAAATAGCTCCTTTCATTCTCAGACCTCAAGGCACTCCAACATTGTTACTTCACATTATTTAAGTGAATTTCTTTTGGAAGACAGGGCAAACTGAGAGACACATAATACATGGTTAGCTATGCTAATTTTGTTTTCTTTAACAAATGCAAAATAAATAGCCTACTAAAGAGCCAGATAATATCTTGACGATAAACCCTTTTTAAAGTAGGTTATCCTAAACAGATGTGCTTTGTTTTATATCAATGTTATTTTTGAAAATTTTATTCACATAGACATAAATCCTAGATGTGATTAACTGATTTTTTTTTGGCTCGTATTTTGTCAGAAAAATGGAAACAAGCAACTTGCTTGCACATACACAAAAAAATGGTTTTAATGAACAGTGAAACTACAGATTTTTAAAGCCTTGCTGCCTTCTAAATTTTATAAGTAAACTGTGTAAATAGAGCATAATTGTTTTAAAAATAGAAGCCTTTGTTATTAGTCATCTAACTGTCATAGGTATACAAAGCAGCCTGCTGTATAGACAAAGAACCAGAAAAAGCTACCTGCAGAGAGTTTTTGCTATTGAAATAATAAAAACTAAAGCAATGGGGTGAACTTTTGGTTCACAGATGCAAATACTGAATGCTAAACCTAGCTGAGGGAAAATCACTTTAGCCTGATAACCGGATTACTTAGAACAAAAATAGAGAAAATTAAGAACTGAAGAGCAGAAAATTAAGGTGGAATGCAATTTAAAGAGTAAGTAGATGATGTAGGCTTTCATTTTCTTCCCCCCCAGTGTCCAGCTAATTAAAATTACAATCAAAATGAAAGAGTCTAAACGTGTAAATATCTTTAGCTAATGATTTTGTTTTTTTAATCATCTTCACATTCAAAGTCTTCTTTTATTCATTTAGGTCTTTACAATAAAATAAAATTGTTTTTCCCCTGTAAAAGTCCTCCTTTTAATTTTCCTTATCTGCTTCTCTTTATATTATGTAATTCTTCAATTCTTTTTTCTCTGCCTCTCCTTATGCCATATCTTTCAGCTTTTTCTTTTACTTTGAACCTACTTTACAGAGGCAAAGTTGTATAGGTGTAGAGGTTATATTATCTTATGTTAGAATTTAACTGCTGATCCAAATACAGCTCTTTTGAGGCTGCCTCACACACAAAGGAATAATTACTTGTGGCATAATATATACCTTATAAAGTTATACTTTCAAAACTGAAGTGGATTCCAATTTTTTTAGCAGAAAGATTTCTTCATTGCCTTTGCCACCAGGAATATCTTTTATATTGCCAAGTAAAATCATAGCTAAAGATATTACCAGTCTATGGAAATTTTCCTTTGTATCTGTGTTTACAAATATATTGCGCTTCAAACTCTCCTGGAATCAGTGTTTGGGGACCCAGGAAATGAAAAAGTACCTAAGGAGCATGAAGTCAGCAACTGTGGAACACTTTATTTATCAGTTTTAATGCACATTAATCAGGCACCCATGAACAGAGGAGCCTGGCAGGCTACAATCCATGGGTTTGCAAGAGACCGACACGACTTAGTGATTAAACAACAATCAGGCACCACCAGCCATACACCTTGTTGGAGGACTTGTTCCTAAACCTAGAGGTCAGATCAGGGCTTTGCATAGCATCACATCCATTTCTGGATCAAGCTCTGCTCTAGTGTTTAGAGTGGTTTATTATTATTATTATGGCAATTTTATTTTCTGGCTTGCTAGACTGCCTATAACGGAGAAGGCAATGGCACCCCACTCCAGTACTCTTGCCTAGAAATCCCATGGACGGAGAAGCCTGTTAGGCTTCAGTCCATGGGGTCGCTAAGAGTAGGGCGTGACTAAGCGACTTCACTTTCACTTTTCACTTTCATGCATTGGAGAAGGCAATGGCAACCCACTCCAGTACTCTTGCCTGGAGAATCCCAGGGACAGGGGAGCCTGGTGGCTGCTGTCTATGGGGTCGCACAGAGTCAGACACGACTGAAGCGACTTAGCAGCAGCAGCCTGCCTATACAAGCTAAACTACTAATGAAGGGTGGGCAGCAGCATTCCCATACCCTGGGAACTTGTTGAAAATACAGATCNCCCACTCCAGTACTCTTGCCTGGAGAATCCCAGGGACAGGGGAGCCTGGTGGCTGCTGTCTATGGGGTCGCACAGAGTCAGACACGACTGAAGCGACTTAGCAGCAGCAGCCTGCCTATACAAGCTAAACTACTAATGAAGGGTGGGCAGCAGCATTCCCATACCCTGGGAACTTGTTGAAAATACAGATCTTAGACAGTAGAGCAGATGTACTGAATCATCATCTTAGCAGGAACCCCAGGTTAATTTATGGACACACTAAAGTTGAGAAGTCCTCCTTGAGGTACTCTCCTCTAAGCGCTCTAGATCCATGACTGATCCTTCTTTGCCCCTCTGTACTCCTTCAACCCCTACCCATGAGTGGTGAACATATAATGTCTAAGATAGGAAAGGAAGGGATTGACTTTCACGCCTTGTCAATACAGGACCTAACTTAGAATGTCATTTCCCATGACCAGGGTCCCTTCGTGATAAGCAGGCTAGAATGCCAGCAGGGTGGGGATGATGGGATGTCAATGAATAGTCAATTGTCACTATTAGTGCCGGCCTCCTAGATAAAGAGCCCTGCAGGAGCCATTCACATCCAAGACTAAGCATGAGAGCAATGAGCATATGTATTTGGGCTCTGGAATAGTGTATTTCTGCTTTCTACAGCCCAGGATGAATGTACCCAGCAGATGCATTGCCAGGGGTCACTGGGTTCTGCTGATAAGGGAAGAATTCAGCACTATTTCCTCAGAACTCTCCTGCATTCATCGTCTCCATAAACATGTAGGCTTATGCTACTTGGTTTTCATCCCACCTCTCTGATAACTTATTTTCACTGCCTTTTGATGGCCCTTTCCCTTTACTTCAACCTTGAAATATTTGAGCTCCTCAAGGCAACCTCTTCTTTTCTTACTCAATATATTGACACTTGTCTGGATTCCCATTCTCTGTCCATTCCAATAGCTTCAATTACCATCAATGTACAAATACTCCCATCTGTATCTCTAGCCCAGATTTCCTCCAAACTTTGAGTCCATTTTACCTATCACTTGGATGTCTCACAGGTGTCTCAATCTCAGTACATTCAGTACTGAACCTGCAATTCTTATCACTAATCAGTTCTTAGTCACTAATCACCAGTGATTAGTCACTAATCACTAACTAGTCCATAAGCCTAGTAAAAACTCATCTGTGCTTCCAATTAAGCCCATCTCACCTCATAGCCTGGAGAAGGTGATGGCACCCTACTCCAGTACTCTTGCCTGGAAAATCCCATGGACGGAGGAGCCTGGTAGGCTGCAGTCCATGGGGTCGTTAGGAGTTGGACATGACTGAGCGACTTCACTTTTGCTTTTCACTTTCATACATTGGAGAAGGAAATGGCAACCCAGTCCAGTGTTCTTGCCTGGAGAATCCCAGGGATGGGGGAGCCTGGTGGGCTGCTGTCTATGGGGTCACACAGAGTCGGACACGACTGAAGTGACTTAGCAGCAGCAGCAGCAGCACCTCATAGCCAATTAATCAGCAAGCCTTATTGATTCTCTTTTAGAATCCTCCCATTCTTCACATCTTCATCGCTACACTCCAGTCCAAGCATCGTCAAGCTTACCCAAATTATTTCAATAGCCTCTCAACTGATCACTCCCTAACTATGCTAATATATGAAAAAAACGTGATTTAAAAGATAGCCTTAGGAAATCTCACTTCAGATTATTATTAGAGATAGTCAATGGCCTGGTGAGCAGTTAGCAAAGCAGTTGTCTAACTAGACTCTTAAATGGTCTCTGCCTTCACTCTTCTATCATCAACAGCACTACAGCCACTAAGATTTTATATGCCAAGAAATATTATAAATTACACCCAGGATAATATTTTCCCCTAAAAAACAGGTTCTAATTATATCTAGTCATGTCAGATTCCTGCTTAAAATCCCACAAAATTATGTTTGTGATAAAATAGAAAACTCCTTGCATTGACTGTAAGGCATTCTAAGAACCCCCTCACACATGAGAGTCATTTTACTCCTCTCTACATTCCTATTCTTTATACTCTAGTTTCTTTTTTATTTTAATTTGGCTGCATCGGGTCTTAGTTGCGGCATGCGGTGTCTTTGTGTGTTATGGGGGAACTTAGTTGCAGTGCACAGACTTTCTAGTTGTGGTGCGCCATTTGCAGCATGCAGACTTCTTTGCTCCAAGGTATGTGGGATCATGATTCCTAGACCAAGGATCGAACCCATGTCTCATGTATTGCAAGGTGATTATTTAACCACTGGACCACCAGGGAAATCCCTATACTCCAGTTTCTTGAAAGACGCATGTATTGTCCTACCTCACACTGCCACATTTGTACATATGATCCTCCTCTCTTTTGCCTAATGAATTCTTATCCATCCTTCACATCTCTGATCACTTCCTGTGAGACTCTATAGCTTATACCTAAAACTAGGTCAAATCCAGGTAACATACTTTCTTATCAACTTCTACTTCTCCTGGATAATAGATATCATAATAGTATTCTGTTATATCTACAACTCCAACTAGACCTATGCTCCATCCAGGCAAGGGCTGTACTGGCTCTTGTTCACTGCTTTAGCTCCAACTGTGCCTTCTACAACTGGGTTCTCAAATATTTCAGAAAGAAGAAACAAAGTATGGAAGGAAAGAATGAGCATGCAAGTACTAGGAAAGCAAAAGAATCTGATAGGATGAAATTGTTTTGACCTCTGTCAACCCACTAATTAGAACTGGACATGGAACAACAGACTGGTTCCAAATAGAGAAAGGAGTACGTCAAGGCTGTATACTATCACCCTGCTTATTTAACTTATATGCAGAGTACATCATGAGAAATGCTGAGCAGGATGAAGCACAAACTGGAATCAAGATCGCCAGGAGGAATATCAATAACCTCAAATATGCAGATGACACCACCCTTATGGCAGAAAGTGAAGAAGAACTAAAGAGCCTCTTGATAAAAGTGAAAGAGGAGAGTGAAAAAGTTGGCTTAAAGCTCAACATTCGCAAAACTAAAATCACGGCATCTGGTCCCATCACTCCATGGCAAATAGATGGGGAAACAGTGGAAACAGTGACAGATTTTATTTTTTTGGACTCCAAAATCACTGCAAATGGCGACTGCAGCCATGAAATTAAAAGACACTAGCTCCCTGGAAGAAAAGTTATGACCAACCTAGACAGCATATTAAAAAGCAGAGACATTACTTTGCCAGCAAAGGTCCATCTAGTCAAGGCTATGGTTTTTCCAGTAGTCATGTATGGATGTGAGAGTTGGACAATAAAAAAAGCTGAGTGCCACGAATTGATGCTTTTGAACTGTGGTGTTGGAGACGACCCTTGAGAGTCTCTTGGACTGCAAGGAGATCCAACCAGTCCATCCTAAAGGAAATCAGTCCTGAATATTCATTGGAAGGACTGATGCTGAAGCTGAAACTCCAATACTTTGGCCACCTGATGCGAAGAACTGACTCATTTGCAAAGACCCTGATGCTGGGAAAGATTGAAGGTGGAAAGAGAAGGGGATGGCAGAGGATGAGATGGTTGGATGGTATCACTGACTCAATGGACATGAGTTGAAGTAAACTCCAGGAATTCATGATGGACAAGGAGGTCTGGCATGCCAGTCCGTGGGGTCACAAAACGTCGGACACAACTGAGCGAGTGAACTGAACTGAACTGAGCTGAAACCCGCTAATCACTAAGGTCAGTTTGACTGGTGTGGCCTGATGTTATTCTCCTCCCCCACTGCTCCCTGTGAACTCTGCCTAAACTATAGGCATCATTGGATTCTGGTATAAATAGAAGTGCATGTGGCCAGGACCTGTTTGTAAGTCCATGCAACAGCAGACTCTGATGTATTAAATAACTTTATCAGGTAATATGGTTAGTTAGTACTTTATCAAGTTAGTACAGTAGGCCCTGTTGCCAGTATCCACTAAGAATACTTCGTGATTAATTATATCTGATTGATAAATGCCTCTTGCTCCAAATCACCACCCATGACTCAGTAAAGGTAAGACTAGGAAATGTCCTTAACCTTCAAGAAATGAAGTGATGAAGTCCTCAGTCATGGTCACCTTCATTCAGCACTAATCCTCCAGGGGTAATGACCTGGGTTCAGTTAATAGCCATTAGACCTACATGATCCACTAAACTAACTTAGATCTCTTAAATTCATTTTTGTCTGCATCTGGAGATTTATCTTTTAAAAAAAATTTATTTATTTGGCTGTGTCAGGTCTTAGTTTCGCCATGTGAGATCTTTCCTTGTGCACACGGATTCTCTAGCTGTGGTGTGCAGCCTCAGTAGTTGCAGAACATGGATTCTCTAGTGGTACACAAGCTCCAGAGTGCTCTGGCTCATTAGCTGCACTGCCACTGATAAAATTAAGATAAAATTTGTGTATGTAACAGCTCATTTGACAGACAGTTATTTGACTTTCTATTATGTTCAGGGGACTAGTCTGAGGGCTGAGGATATGACAGAAAATAAAACAGAAAAAATATCCTATTTCTTGATGTCTATACACACTCTTGAGGGGAGAGACAGACAGTAAGCAAAATAAACAAGTTAAATTTATAGTTGTTAGAAGATAATAAGTCTAAGGAAACATTTAAGTCAGGCTAAGCAATACAGGATGTACTGGAGGTAGGCTACAATTTTAAATAGAGTTGACCAAGAGGTTTTACTGAAAAGATATTTGGGAAAAGACTTGAAGATGGGGAGAGGGGAAGAAGCCATGTGGGAAATAAACATTGCAGGCAACAGAAATAACAGTACAAGAAGGATGCCTTCTGAGATAGGAGGATGCCAGTTGTTCAAGAAAAAGCAACATCAGTATGACTTGAGCAGTGAGCCAGAAGAATAGTAGAAGTAGGGATAAGAGAGAAAAAGGAGGTGTTAGGAGAAATCTGATGGAGCTTTGTAAACCAATGATGAGGACTTTGGCTTTTGCTTGATCAAAATGGGGAGCTATTGGAGGGATTTGATTCTCACAGTGACTTGATGTGATTTCCATTTTAAAAGGATCTTACAGGCTTCTGTGTTGGTAATAGAGGGCCAAGGGTGGAAGCAGGGCACAGTTGGGAGACTAGTTAGATAACTAGTTTCACTATAATAGGCTATTACATGTCTCCAGGAATAATTCTTCAGCATTAGTGGTTGGGGCATAGACTTGGATTACTGTCATATTGAATGGTATTGCCTTGGAAATGAACTGAGATCATTCTGGTGTTTTGAGATTGCATCCAAGTACTGTATTTTTGACTCTTTTGTTGACTATGAGGGCTACTCCATTTTTTCTAAGGGATTCTTGTCCACAATAGTAGATATAATGGTCATCTCAATTAAATTCACCCATTCCCTTCCACTTTAGTTCACTGATTCCTAAAATGTTGATATTCACTCTTGCCATCTCCTGTTTGACCACTTCCAATTTACCTCAATTCATGGACCTAACAGTCCAGGTTCCTATGTAATACTGTTCTTTACCACATCAGACTTTTCAGCACCAGAAACATCCATAACTGGGTGTTGTTTCCACTTTGGCTCAGCTTCTTCATTTCTTCTGGAGCTTTTTCTCCATTCTTCTCTATTAGCATATTGGACACCTACTGATCTGGGGAATTTATCTTTCGGTGTCATATCTTTTTGCCTTTTCATACTGTTCATGGGGTTTTAAGGCAAGAATGCTGAAAAGGTTTGCCATTTCCTTCTCCAGTAGACCATGTTTTGTCAGAACTCTCCAACATGACCCATCTGTCTTGGGTGGAAAAATGTCAGTTTTCATTCCAATTTCAAAGAAGGTCTATGCTAAAGAAAGTTCAAACCACTGCACAATTGCACTCATTTCACATGCTAGTAAAGTAATGCTCAAATTCCTTCAAGCTAAGCCTCAACAGTATGTGAACTGAGAACTTCCATATGTACAAGCTAGATTTTAAAAAGGCAGAGGAACCAAAAGTCAAATTGCTAACAGCTGTTGGCTCACAGAAAAAGCAAGACAATTCTAGAAAAACATTGATTTCTGCTTAATTGACTATGCTAAAACCTTTGACTGTGTAGATCACAATAAACTGTGGAAAATTCTTAAAGAGATGGGAATACCAGACCACTTTACCTGCCTCCTGAGAAACCTGTATGCAGGTTAAGAAGCAATAGTTAGAACCGGACATGGAACAATGGACTATTTCCAAATTGGGAAAGGAGTACACAAAGGCTATATACTGTCGCCCTGCTTATTTAACTTATATGCAGAATACATCATGCAAAATGCCTGGCCTGGATGAAGTACAAGCTGGAATCAAGACTGCCAGGAGAAATACCAATAACCTCAGATATGCAGATGATAGCACTTTAATGGCAGAAAGAGAAGAGGAACTAAAGAGCCTCTTGATGAAAGTGAAAGAGGAGAGTGGAAAAGCTGGCTTAAGATTCAACATTCAAGAAATGAAGATCAGGGCATCCAGCCCCATCACTTCATGGCAAATAGATGGGAAAACAATGGAAACAGTGACAGACTATTTTTGCGGGCTCCAAAATCACTGCAGACAGTCATTGCAGCCATGAAATTAAGAGATACTTGCTCCTGGAAGAAAACCTATGACAAACCTAGACAGAGTACTAAAAAGCAGAGACATTACTTTGCTGACAAAGGCCTATATAGTCAAAGATATGGGTTTTCTAGTAGTCATGTATGGATGTGAGAGTCAGACCATAAAGAAGGCTGAACACCAAAGAACTGATGGTTTTGAACTGTGGAGTTGGATAAGACTTGAGAGTCCCTTGGATTACAGGGATTGCAAACCAGTCATTCCTAAAGGAAATCAAGCCTGAATGTTCAGTGGAAGAACTGCTGCTGAAGCTGAAACTCCAATACTGTGGCCACCTGATGCGAAGAACTGACTCACTGGAAAAGATCCTGATGTTGGGAAAGATTGAAGGGAGGAGGAGAAGTGTAAGACAGAGGAGTAGATGATTAGATGGTATCACCAACACAATGGACATGAGTTTGAGCAAATTCTGGGAGATAGTGATGGACAGGGAAGCCTGGCGTGCTGTAGTTCACCGGTGTCTGAGGGTTGGACACAACTCAGCGACTGAAAAACAACATAGAACAAAATATACATGTTCCTAGCCTTTAGGAACATATTAATAATGTAATTTCATGATATATAATTAGAATGAGCATAATTTTTATATAGAGAATTAAACTAACTTATGATAACATTTATGATGTGATACAGTCTTGTTCCCTGAAAGCTGCTACAATCAGATTGTGTTTCAAGAAATAATTTCACTAGATTTCATGCCTAATTGATCTTTATATGTGGAAACAGAAATTGACCTTCAGTGTAGATATAGATTGTTCTTGCAAAATAAAAGACACAGCAGTTAAAGAGTGTCTGTTGTTAGCAGGTGAGATTAGAAATGCTCTTTGGGATATTTTCTTAAAAGTTAAATGAAAAACAAATAGGGCCTATACTAACAACCTAAAGTAGCAAGCTGAAGCAATTTATCCTGAATTTCCAGACTTAAAATATAAGTCCTAAAATAACTTTAAATAGCTAAAATTTTATATAAAAGTCAATTTTAATAGAAGTCAAATAATGAACATTTCTAAGCTTTAATTTGTGGTTGGGGCTTCCCCAGTAGTGCCCCAGGAAGTGGTACAGAACCTGCCTGCCAACACGAGACACAAGAGATACAAGTTCAATCCCTGGGTCAGGAAGATCCTCTGGAGAAGGGCATGGCAAGCCACTCCTGTATCCTGGCCTGGAGAATCCCATGGACAGAAGAGCCTGGCAAGCTACAGCCCATGGGATTGCAGAGTTGGACATGACTGAAGTGACTTAGCACCCATGCACTATGGTGTAGTGACTTGTTAGTCTCATTTTTAGAATCTGTTATAAAAACTTCATGATAAGCACCAAATTATGTCATAAAATCAATACATTGCCACATATAAATATGTATATTATACATGCAATACACACACATATGCACATCTGGAAGACCGTAGCTTAAACTGGCATCATGATTCCTCTCCTGGTGTTTTGCCTCTCTCATTTACAGATTCCAATAACAAAGAGATCAGAAGAACTGTCTGTCTTGTCTAGTTTTCCATTTAATGGAGAGTTCCCTCTATATAACCCATCACAAATGAATAATCCATCTACAATTTACAAGTGGACATTTAAATTGTATTAAGTTTAAAAAGCTTAAAATATTATTCTACATCAGACTTAAATGGTCTACTGTGAACAGGTTAAAATGGACAGTTTCTTGAATGCTAGGTTATTTTCAGATACATGTATTATTGGTGAAAAAGTCTTTTAAAATGTAAGGCTCAGAATCTTTGAGGCATCCCATAAGACATATAAGCCTAAAGCAAATAGCAAGTTATTTTGAGGGTTGTTTAAAATAATAGAGTTTATCAAACCCTGCCAAAATCTTTTATAAATGGAGTAAACAAAGTGATTTTTCTAGGAGAAATATTTTCTGTGACATTATAAACCAGCATTTGTCAAAATGAAATCTATTTGATCTCAAGGGTTCAGTTTGTAAGAGGACCTTACGAAAAAAAAAAATTAGTAGTAAATTAACTAACATTGTTGACACTTAAAGAATAAAATAATTTATGGTACAAGACTATTTTATTATCACCTTAGATTAATTTACATTTTCCTCTTTAGTGACAGTTGCAGTATTTTTCTCTATAATTTTCAATATGGATAAAATTTTCTGTAAAAAATGATTACTGTTATTCCTTCTGTGGCATAATCTTAATTGTATATTTTCATGCTCCTCTGCTGAATCTCAAGTTAAAGTAAAGCATTCTAAATGTGTATTCTATTGGTTCCAGTACTTCTAAGTTTTAAAGTTCACTGTTTTTGCCTCCTGGAAAAAATACCTTTGCAGAATGATTTAGTTTATGTTTCATAAAACAGAAATACAAAATTAAAATTCAAACTTTTATTTTTCACTGCCAATAAAAATATAAAGTTTAAACTTATTAGTGAAATCTTGGATTTAACAATT
>SJYT01062734.1:74089-97570 GCA_006410635.1 Cephalophus harveyi | reverse complement strand
CATGCAGAGTACATCATGAGAAACACTGGGCTGGAAGAAACACAAGCTGGAATCAAGATTGCCGGGAGAAATATCAATCACCTCAGATATGCAGATGACACCACCCTTATGGTAGAAAGTGAAGAGGAGCTAAAAAGCCTCTTAATGAAAGTGAAAGAGAGTGAAAAAGTTGGCTTAAAGCTCAACATTCAGAAAACGAAGATCATGGCATCTGGTCCCATCATTTCATGGGAAATAGTTGGGGAAACAGTGGCAGATTTTATTTTTTGGGCTCCAAAATCACTGCACATGGTGACTACAGCCATGAAATTAAAAGACGCTTACTCCTTGGCAGAAAAGTTATGACCAACCTAGAGGAAAGCAGAGACATTACTTTGCCAACAAAGTCCATCTAGTCAAGGCTATGGTTTTTCCTGTGGTCATGTATGGATGTGAGAGTTGGACCCTGAAGAAAGCTGAGCACCAAAGAACTGATGTTTTTGAAACTTGGTGTTGAAGAAGACTCCTGAGAGTCCCTTGGACTGCAAGGAGATCCAACTAGTCCATTCTGAAGGAGATCAGCCCTGGGATTTCTTTGGAGGGAATGATGCTGAAGCTGAAACTCCAGTAGTTTGGCCACCTCATGCGAAGAGTTGACTCATTGGAAAAGACTCTGATGCTGGGAGGGATTGGGGACAGGAGGAGAAGGGGACGACAGAGGATGAGATGGCTGGATGGCATCATGGACGTGAGTCTGAGTGAACTCAGGGAGTTGGTGATGGACAGAGAGGCCTGGTGTGCTGTGATTCATGGGATTGCAAAGAGTTGGACACGACTGAGCAACTGAACTGAACTGAACTGATCTGAGCCACAGTCAGCTTGCGATCTTGTTTTTGCTGACTGTATAGAGCTTCTTCATCTTTGGCTGCAAAGAATATAATCAATCTGATTTCGGTGTTGACCATCTGGTGATGTCCATGTGTAGAGTCTTCTCTTGTGTTGTTGGAAGAGGGTGTTTGCTATGACAAATACCTTCTCTTGGGAAAACTCCATTAGCCTTTGCCCTGCTTCATTCCCTACTCCAAGGCCAAATTTGCCTGTTATTCCAGGTGTTTCTTGACTTCTTACTTTTGCNGAGTTCATGATCTGAGCCACAGTCTGCTCCTGGTCTTGTTTTTGTTGACTGTATAGAGCTTCTCCATCTTTGGCTGCATAGAATATAATCAATCTGATTTCAGTGTTGACCATCTGGTGATGTCCATGTGTAGAGTCTTCTCTTGTGTTGTTGGAATAGGGTGTTTGCTATGACCAGTGCATTTTCTTGGCAAAACTCTATTAGTCTTTGCCCTGCTTTGTTCTGCATTCCAAGGCCAAATTTACCTGTTATTCCAGGTGTTTCTTGACTTCCTACTTTAGCATTCCAGTCACCTATAATGAAAAGGACATCTTTTTTGGGTTTTAGTTCTTATAGGTCTTCATAGAACTGTTCAACTTCAGCTTCTTCAGCGTTACTGGTTGGGGCATAGACTTGGATTACCATGATATTGAATGGTTTGCCTTGGAGACGAACAGAGATCATTCTGTTGTTTTTGAGATTGCATCCAAGTACTGCATTTCGGACTCTTTTGTTGACCATGATGGCTACTCCATTTCTTCTGAGGGATTCCTGCCCTCAGTAGTAGATATAATGGTCATCTGAGTTAAATATATCAGCCATTGCTTAATAAATAGGTGATACAAGTCACATGACATACTTAGATTTGTTTTCAGGAATAAAATAATGCAATGACTTTTATAGGAGCACATGAAACACATCTAGTTAGATAGTCTGAGAAACTAATTTTTTCAAGTATTTAATTTTAATTTCTCTGATGAGATCTTGTTAAGAAAACCAAGATTTTAGGTCATTCCTATCTATCACCCTTTAATTTTTAGACTGCAGAGCTAAGCCATGGGCTTTAGACACTAACACCTTTTACTGATTGCTGTCAGATTATAGCTAGCTGATTAAAAGAAGAAAGAAAAAAACATGAAAAGGAAAACAGGGAATAATTTCTTAGAGAAGATTGTTAAACAGCATTTTACCATCTTTCTAAGATTTTCAGCACTAGCAGTGGTTTCATCAGTTTTAGTATATTATGGGGAAAGCATGAGAGGTGAGATGTTACAGAAGTCTAAGAAAAATATTTACTTGTCAACTGAAACAGGTTCACACCTGTTTTCACTTGATCTGTGAGCTTCGCTTAAAAGGTAAAATATGTTTTTCAATACAAACCTAGAAAATGTCAGAGAATGAACTTGGAAGGCAAATAGTTTGGAACTATTTTCTTCATTAAAATATGAATGGATATTGTATGCATGGTTCTTACTGATTAACATTTTCTTAGGCAGTTTTGTTCATGTGCAGAGAGTACATTGAATTTCATGTTCATTGCTTAATATGCTAATTTTTATTCATTCACAAATTTCAAGGTCTCTTCATTGAACTTTAGTAAAATTATATTCATGCTTTTATATACTTTAAGCAAAGTTCTTCTTAGCCTGCAAATGTTATATATTATGTCATGCACCACATCTTCATGCCTGGGAGCATGCTGGCTGAGCTTCTGCCATACTCCAAAGCCCTGAGTCTTTTCCTGAGTTAAATATTATTCAATACATCCATGTCTCTCTGCTGTCAGTGGGGCATTGAACTACTGTCTTCAAAAAGCAGGCTTTAAAGATTCCCGTGTCTTTGTTCTGAGTGGCAGTTGATCACTTTAAACTATGTAATCCCATCAGCTTGTAAATATGGAATATATTAGTTCTCACAAAATATATTATTCTGTTCAGTTCCCCATTAAAGCCTACCTCCTAGTTTTCAGCCTGTGAGACTTTGGAAATTAATCTTTACTTTATTTCCTTTAGAGTGAGCTACTTCATTATTTTTAAAATTTATACCATCCATTTGTTTGGAAATTATACTTATTCTAGATAATTTTTTAAATACCAAATAAGGTCATTATTGAGTCTCATCACTGGAAGATATAGATTAGTTTGTATTTCACTAATTGACCTTAATGTAGTATTTTCACTGGAAGCCACTTCTTAGCCATCTGAAGAAAATATCTGTGTATCAGTGTCACAGCAGTATTTATGACTGTAATCATTTAGAAAATAGGTACTACTTAAAGGTATTATGATATTTTCAAATTATGTTATAATCATGCATCTGAAAAGCAAAATTTATGCTTTAAGGACAGTTCATGGAATAGGAAATTATTCACTGAATTTTATTAAAATGAATAGATAGATTTCAATTTGTATAAACAGTAGGATTACAGGATACTTTCTAAGGCTCTTAGGGTAGGCAGAGAAATGAAAGGGAATGAAGTGTGTTGAAACAGTAACAATGGTTAGCCATCATCATGATGAGACTATGGGTGACTCAGGTTCTGGTTTTTGTTTTCTTTTATTTTGCTTTTCTCTATTGTGATCACATATTACTTTTGTAATCAGGAGACAACAAATTAATAAATAACTGATGGTCCAGAAGCAGACATTTCTTTCCTGCATTCTTTCCACAAATGAAGTCGTTGGGTGGAACTGAATCAAACGCAGTCCTTTTCAGTGAACTCTGATAAAATACACAGTGAAAATTCTTTCAGAATGCCACAGATTTCATTTGAGAACATGTCAAAGTGATGGAACAAAAGCAGATGGTGCAATAGTGGGATTGTAGGAGGGTTGGAGGGAAGCACAAGAGCTAGAAATGTACAAGGGCTGTAAGGCTGGAGAAGAGAGGTGAGCAGATGAGGGCTGGGGAAGGGGGCGGAAGAATGGGAGCACAGAACTTGACCTCTGAGCCAGGAATGAAGGAGTCCTTCCCTCAGACCCTGCTCAGATGGTTTTTCTGAAACTATTTTGAGCTTAATGTTTCATGATCAATTCCAAGTTAAAATATGGTTAAGATTCTACTGTATTCTTTTTTCTGGGTATTTTGTGGAGGACAAGTCTTTTAAATTGACATAAAAAAAAATGAGTTTCAGAGTTTCTACTGAAAATATAGTAGGTGGATCTGTACCAAAGGTTACAGATGTAACCAAATATGTTACAGATGTAACATAACCATTTTGGTTATGTACCAAAATGCCTTCCAGCTAAGAGAGAAGAAATATGAACCATTGTTCCTAAACTGATAGAAATTCTCCGCACTTTTGGCAAAGGGGAGCCAAACTTGGAGAAGACTTTGTCCTTTTTAATAACCCAAGAAGTGATTCTTTCTCTGTGAATATGTGGATGTCAGGTGTGCCCAACATGGAAAAGGAAGGCTCATCTGTCATATAACTGAAATCCCATATTGTTCTTGCTGTGTTTTAGAATGTTCTCTTTTACCACTGATCATGCTTCCTTTTCAGGGGGGATAAGTGCTCTCCATGGGTATATATTTGTTGTTATTCAGGAGCTAAGTTGTGTCTGACCCTGATCCTATAGCCTGAGGCATTCCAGGCTCCTCTGTCCTTCACTGTCTCCTGGAGTTTGCTCAAATTCATGTCCGTTGAGTCGGTGATAAGATCTAGCCATCTCATCCTCTTTACAATATAGGAAACATCATTTATTTCTCATTCAGATCACTTCTGGACTTATAATTCGTTGCTGAGAAGTAAAGAATGGTCTGTTCTATTTTGAATTAGCATCAGATAAATGATAGCAAGAAATGTATCTTTCTATTCTTTGGAATGTACCTGACAGTTCTTTATCATCACACTAAGCATGCATCTGCTGGTCATTTAAAAGAAATAAAAAAAGAATTCAACAAAGGAATAATCTGGTCTCACCACCCTCAGATACACACAGTTACAGAAAGGACACTGTTCTAGTATATAAAGGGAAATCATTTCAGTTGAAATGTTCACCCCTTTAGATGTTTTAACATAAGTTTAGTTTTAAAAGATTCTGCAAATTAGTAGGCACAAAAACCAATTTTTGAGAGGCAGCTTCCCCTATTAGTAGTATGGAATTCAGGGGTAAAAAGAAAGTCAAATTATAAACTATAGAGATGTTCCTCTTGTCATTGTCAAATGATATGACCAAATAAAATAGCTTGTGGATTTATTGAAAATCATTAATCACATTGATTAAGAACCTGCAGTAACATGCTTGGATTTAGTAAGAATTGTTGAACATTAGTCCCTAACTGTGTTTTTAGCTAACATTCTGTTTTTTCATTAATAAGTATAAATTGAAGACAATTTCCATGTTGGAAGAGCGAACGCTGTGGATTGTTTGTAAACTGGCCAACAATGTACTTTAATCGGTTTTTCTTGGCAAATTTATACTTAATGTCATCCACTGCCAAAAATCCATTCCATAATGATGTCATCAACAGTTTGGGATGAGAAAAAGCTAAAAGAATGCAGATGGGAAAGTAATTCCTTCATGTTTTATTAGCTGTATGTGTTTTTCCCCCTCTGATTTTTCCTTGTTGGGTTATCAAACTAAAATCCTTGTCTGAATCTGGTAGTCTTATACATTCATTTCCCCCCCAATAATGACTGATCATGTTATTTTCTTGTTGAGTGTTTCATTAAAATATTGATTAGGCCTTAATACTTGTGAGAAACTTATCATCATAAGTTTAGATACAACAGGTTATAATTTTAGATAAAAGTGCCAGGAGGTTTTATCCCTGGCATCTTATATCATGATGTCTGGTAGACTGGGCAAATAATCAGGCTTTTTGGTTACCTGTTATCATGACAGGAAAAAAAAAAAAAAATAAGAGCAAACAAAACTTGTGCTTGAAAAACAAAATTATAGTAAAATCCTCTTTGACATTGTGTCATTTATTCTAAAATACAGGGCTAACACCATGTCAATGTAAGTGTATGTGACACTCACATTTAAAAGTATTCAATTATCCTAGAGACCCACTGACTCATAGATTCTCTGTGACATTAATGGGGTTATCAAGATATGGTCTTTGAATTTCTTTGACTATCCATCTACATTTAATAAGCTGAACTATCTTTAAATACCATGTGTGGGAGTGAAAAAAAAACTGGGTTAATTACATGCCCTAGTATATGCAAATTTATATTTTGTATGCCATTCAAGCTTTTATTTCTTTAAGGTTGAAAAATGTTCTTATGTGAATAAATGTGGTTATAAATACTTCTTTATAAAATGGATGTTTCTTCAGTGAATATTTATTATGTACTTCTTGTGGGCAAGGATAGACTGTCCTCAGCTGTGTCTTCATGGAGGTTGATGTCTTTAGGTGATTTAAGATGTGTGTTAAAATGTCTGTGGTACAAGGTAGAAAGTGGTGAGTTTTGTGAGAAATTTAAAGAAAACAAAAAGAGCTCTAGTTATTCAGGAGAAGGAGATTAGGCTTAGCTGGGGAAGGACATTACTTGAAACTCAGGGCTAGCCTTCATGCGGAGGCCTGCTGGGACTACATATAATTTAGATTCTGGATGAGGCTCAGATGATCTGGGGTCTGGGTCATCTCATTGTGCTATGAATTAAGAGGGTTCATTGGGTCTTCCCCATCATGAACACTAAAGTCCTTTCAATCTGTGATTCTTCCATTGTTCAGTCACCAAGTTGTGTCTGACTCTTTGTGACCCCATGGACTGTATAGCCCACCAGGCTCCTCTGTCTGTGGGGTTCTCCTGGCAAGAATACTAGAGTGGGTTGCCACGTCCTTCTCCAAGGGATCTTACCTGAACCGGAATCGAACCTGCGTCTCCTGCATTGGCAGTCAGATTCTTTACCGTTGAGCCACCAGGGAAGCCCAATTCTTCCATTACTGTCACTTCAAATTGTTGGCTTTAAATCATAAGTCTTTTGCTTACTCAAACTTCAGCTTATTTGCAATTGAAGTTTACTCATTGGTTTTTCTGTCTCACATGTCAATTTCTGCTCATGGGACCAATAGCCCAGCTCTCTGTCTTTCCTTGTTTTAAGTCTTAAGAGACAATCTCATGGGCCAGCTGGTCACACCCTGAGTGGGCAGCCTAATCAGCAGGTGTCCCTGGATTAGATGCCCCTCCCTGGAACAGTCACCACCATCTAGGGATCTGAAAACAAACACTTGGCTCTCTGACCATAGGACTCTTACTTTGTCAGGAACTGAGAAGAAAGACTCCTTCCCAGAGAGACAGCGGGGATGTGGCCACCTATCTGGAAAGTGGTTCAGTGAAGGCATTTTGGAGGAGGAGATATACGAGCTGCCCTCGTCTACAGGCTCGCTTTGCTCCTTTCCTTCTGTTAAAATGGCAGAGGTGTCCCTCATACATTCTAAGTCCAGCTCATCTACACATGTGCCTTGCAGCTTATCACCTACCCCATAAAGGCTCCTGCTCACTGGGTATTTTTATTTTGTGCATTCATATGTTCAAGGCATGAGGCTTCTCATGTATCTTGTTGAAAGAAAATTACTGAAAAGTTAAGGGAATCAACTTTTCAGCATTGAAGTTACCAACCTGTGAGAATGAAGGATAACATTATTAAATATATTCACACAGGAAATAACTAATTTTCTTTACTGAGCTTATAGCATGATCTTAGCAATACATCTCAGAGTGGGAGTGATGTGATCGTCTGTGATCATCTCTGGCTTTGTTTAGCTGGCACTGATTATCTTTAAAATACTTACAGATACTTACTGGTGTCACTGACAGCTGTGAACTGCATAGGCAGTATCCCATAGACTGATAAAAGTGTTTGTGTTACTACAGCCTAGAAAATAAGATCAAAGCATTAGCCTCTGACCATGGTATTTTATAGTACACCAGGTTAGTATCCCATTTACTCTAGTTTGAGCATCAATGTTCATTAAGTAATTAATTCACATGTTACTTTGTAGCATATACCAAGATAGTATGGTTATTATATCCCAAAATTCAGAGTCACATGACTGGAAAGTACCCAAGAGTTATATAGTGATATCATATATCTTAGTGCCAGACTTCTCTTTGCCTCTTGATGGATGTCCAGCCTCTTTTGAATCTATTCAGCACTGAAAAGTGCAACATATTAAGACTTTGTCTCTGTACATGGCAAAATAAATTCTATAAATGATTTTGTTGTTGATTCTTGGCATCTTTATAAATTTCTTTTTAAAATTTTTGAAAGATCCCTATAGTAAGATCAATAGATAATGAGTGACATTTGGTCATCTCTTCCACTTACATAATCAAACAATAAGGTGAATCATATGAATCTATTATCTTTGTGGGCTGAAAGTAATAGTATATCAACAATTTCACATGGTTCAGTGTAGTATGTTTTAAAAATTATTTTGTCCAAATGTTACCCTTCACTTCTCTTTTTTGAAGGCTAGGGCTTAAAAAGAGTTTAACTCATTTTGTGACATAGACTCAGTCAAACACAAGTCCTGATGTTTTTTCATCTGGATGAGTGTACACAATTTATCAATTGTCTTTTCAGAAGTAATGAGGAAATCTAGGAAAGAACTGTGAGATTTTGACTCCCTGCTGTTCATGACAACAGAGTCTTAGACCCATTTAGCTTCTGTTAAGTTTTAGGAAATTTCATTTTTTTTTCCATTGAGAACTTTGTTATTATTCTGGAATGCAAATGAAATACCACACAGGTATATAGTTAAGGGCAGTAATCTGTTTCAGCAACCAAAACAGTAACCTGGACTGTTATGTTTATGGAGACTAGAAATCTATTATTATAGGAGGAAAAGAGAAATAATTCTTGTCATGTGGTTTAAATGCAATATTTTAAATATCCAAGATCTTTTGTAACTTTATCTCATAGTACATTATGTGATTCAGTATCTCTATATAGTTCTGGCGAATAGATGCCCAGAGTTGCACAATTTTAAGAGTTGCACAATATTATCTTTCTTCAAATAAAGTAATGAAACCTTCAGGATTAGATATTGCACTGAAATTATTGTCTTAGAAAAAGGAAATAAACATGATGCAAAATCCCTATTTTTCATAATACTCAAGGGTCAAATTACCAAATAATTGAATTCCAAATCTCTTGCTGCTGCAGTTCAAATCCTGTATCCTAAATCTTTATTTAGGAGAACATTCTAAGGAATCTGAATTGATGTAAGGTTATTTGTAGCCCCAAACATGTAAATATGGTTTTATTTTTCCTAGTAGATATTGAGGAAGCAAGGTGAGATATATTATAGATGGATCTACATAATTGGCTTTTCAAAATAAAGCCATATCATCAGGCTCTTTGCTCTAGAAAAAGAACTGATTTTCAGGCAAATGTGTTATAGACTTCTTAAGAAATAGCAGTCAATTAGTGAAGTGTCAGATAATCACATTCTGTTACAGTTCAACCTTAGAATAAGCCTTCACTATATTGATGGTCTCCAAATCAATGGAATGAAATGAAACGGAATGAAAAAAAAATCCTCAGAGCTTTGAATATATATTTGTTGTTGTTGTTTAGTCGCTAAGTCATGTCAGCTCCTCTGTCCACGTAAAGATATATATATATATATATATATATAGCCAGGCACACTTTTTGACATACTGGGAAGATAGATTAAAAGCATAGAAGGAATTCAATTTAATGGTAGGTAAAAAATAATGTCAATTGCTATGTACATAGCAAAATTCTGAGCATAATAATTTTTGGAAGTAGGAGTCTTTGAGCAAATCCATTTTCCAAGACTATCAGATAAAAAACGACATATGCTTATTTTTTTTTTTTAAACATTCTTAATTTGACAATTGTTCAAGGTTAATGGGCACCTTAAATCTCTTAAGCTCAGTCCAAATACCTGAATACATAAAAGTTGCCTGAGTGTACCTTCAGATATTACATTCTGTTCTTAGGACTGTCATCATTTCCCTCCAAATCACATTTTTTTTAACCTGCTTCTGTGTAGTCTGATGATATACTGCCAGTACTCATAATTGCAGGTTAGCAGATGTTTCTGTTCTAAGACTGTCTTCAAAATGTGCATTCAGAAAGTGTTAAGTCTATGTGAAAAAGCCAAAGAAGTCCACAAGTATTAGAGATTTCCTCAGTCGTTCCATCTAAATGTGCATGTGCAAACTCAGCGAGGGTCACTCACAAACTCAGGGAGGGTCACATTAAATGAAGTCTCCATGTTCCTATTGGGAACTATAGCCCCAGGACATCCAGATGAGATACTGAAAATGCAGAAGAGTATTCTAATTGTTTTATTTAAAAAAAATTCAAAATATCTGGATGTTTTACAAACTATTAGTAGTGTTGCCTTAATTTGTTTTCATTATTTGAGGAAATAAAGACAAGCTTTATAGATTCGGAAAATTTGCTGTGTTGGATCTTTTGTTTTTCTTTAAAGAGACACAGAGAATTTACTGAAAAGACACGGAACTGGTCTGTTTCAAGTACAGCTAATCTTCAGGAGGTTGTGTGGTATAGATAGACCTTGAAGGCAACCACAACTAGGGACTTAAATGTCACTTTTCTCCTTTGCTACACAATGACTTTCTTCACAGTGTATAAATCCTGGCTGCAAATTCCTACTAGCTTATATTATACAGATTAAGCTACCAGAAAGAGGCAAATAGCTCTTTCAGACCCTAATTCAGAATTCCTTTAAAGTAATTTGTTCAACCATAGACACCCAGCTCATTCCCAAAGGAATATATTTGAACCAGGTATTGCTTAGGAAAGTAAGGAGCAAGCCTGGGTTTCCTATCTGTCTGAGTGATACCTTGCTCCACCGGTTCAGACACACACAGCACTTCACACCCCTGGAAACTAAAGGCTAAATCAATGGTTCTCAAACCTGGCACATTAGAATTCCTGGGGAGCCATTAACAAATGGCTCCACCAATGCCCATATTCCACTCAAGACCAATTAAATCAGAATCCTTTAGCAAGGGGCCTGGATGTTGGCATCCTTTAAAAACCACCCCAGGTGATTGCACTGTGCAGTCAGGTTGAGAAGCACTGGGCTAAATGATAAATTTAAACTTAATGGAGGAAAAACAAGATAACCCCATGTGTGTGTGCTCAGTCCCTTCAGTTGTGTCCAACTCTTTGCCACCCTAAGGACTGTAGCCCACCAGTCCCTTCTGTCCATGGGATTCTCCAGGCGAGAATACCTGAGTGGGTTGCCATGCCCTCCTCCAGGGGATCGAACCCAGGGATCGGAACTTGGGCCTCATCTATCTCCTGCTTGGGAGGCAGATTCTTTACCGCTGACGAGGAAGCCCATAACCACCATTAAACTCCAGTTTAAGAAAAAGAAAGCTGTATAGAAGTCCCAACTGATCTCCCACATTTTAAATTTATTACAATGGACTTTTCCTAATAACTGTCTCACAAGACACAAATTAAAAATATGTCTCACCTTTTCCCGTTTTTCTAACTGAAAGATTTTATAGAGACATGTGAAGATATTTTCCTGTCTTGGTTCCAATCCATGCTTATTGATTAGTAGTGAATTTCTTTTTGAATTTTTAGTGTTTGTTTGATCTTTTTTTAATATAAATGTATTTATTTTAATTGGAGTCTAATTACTTTACAATATTGTAGTGGTTTTGCCATACATTGACATGATTCTGCCATGGGTGTACATGTGTTCCCCATCCTGAACCCCCTTCCCACCTCCCTCCCCATCCCATCCCTCTGGGTCATCCTTCTGATGCCCTCTTGCAACACCTACTGTCTTACTTGGGTTTCTCTTACCTTGGACGTGGGGTATCTCTTCACGGCTGCTCCAGCAAAGCACAGCCGCTGCTCCTTACCTTGGATAAGGGGTATCTCCTCACCGCCATCCCTCCTGACCTTGAATGTGGAGTAGCTCCTCTAGGCCCTCCTGCGCCCGCGCAGCCACCGCTCCTTGGACGTGGGGTAGCTCCTCTCGGCCGCCGGCCCTGAGCTTGGATGTGGGGTAGCTCCTCTCGGCTGCTCCTGTGCCGTCGCGGCCTGCAGTGTCGGCCGCTGCCCCTGACCTCCGACGTGGGATAGGTCCTCTTGGTCACTGCCCCTTGGACATGGGGTCCTCCCAGCTTCTGTGCCTGACCTCGGTCATGGGGTAGCTCCTCTCGGCTGCACTTGTGCACCGTCGCAGCTGCCCGGCAGCCGGCGCTTGGAATAGCTTTGGTTAAATAATAAACTTAGAATAGCTTTGGTTAAATAAATCAAGACACACCTTAATTGGCTGTCTTTCTATTTCATTCCTGGGGACCCCATGATTAATTAAGCACAGTCAGAGATTTCTGCTACTGAAGCCATTCCCTGATCCCTGAGTGTAGCATCTGGCTATTAAAACAATACCCACTTTGCTTCAGACTGTTAACAGTCATCACCTGGGCTAGGCCTCAGCTGGCTTCTCACATCCCCTGTGAGATCAGGAATACCATTTTTATTATAGCTCCTTCCAAAAACAAAAAAAGAGTGTCAATAAAGCGTTTTTAAATACTTTGGTTATTTCCTTTTTCGCTGTATTTTTATTGACAAGGGAGAGGAGTCTTCAGGATCCTGTCAGGATATAGGGGTGAGAGACATGATCCATTTAATCTGCTTTCTTGTCTCCCCAAATCTTTAGATTATTTCCTCTATGTTGTGCCAAGGACTTTCCAGCCTTTTATTTTACCAATAGAGACCAATTTGCTTTAGCAAACCCAGAAAAATTCAGGATATAGGGGTGAGAGACATGATCCATTTAATCTGCTTTCTTGTCTCCCCAAATCTTTAGATTATTTCCTCTATGTTGTGCCAAGGACTTTCCAGCCTTTTATTTTACCAATAGAGACCAATTTGCTTTAGCAAACCCAGAAAAATCTACAGCTAACTGCTTGAGCTACCACACTGAATGCAGTATGTCTTACGAATAACCTTGTGTTCAGAAAAAAAAAAAAAACAACTTAGATTTTCTATAGTGGCTACACATTAAAAGAAAATGATATGAAGAGTTTTTAAAGATATGAGGCTTATCACCCTCACCCTACCACCTGAGATTTAACTCAGAATCTCTGGGCTTAGACCAAGCATCTCTGTCATCTCAAAATTGCCCCAGTGGTTTTGGTCCACAGTAAGATTCAAGGACCACTGCTGTAGAATTTCTCATTCACTCCCAATGTTCCTAATATCACCTATATGCTAATGATGTACATTTATAAAATCTAAGACCAATCATCTAAGCTTCAGCCCACTTGACACAGTATTTCTCTCTTTGTCTCTTTCCCCCAATTGTTGAAGAATCTGGAGATTTACACAATATAAAGGGGGTAATCAAATACTAGGGGCTTCCCAGGTGGCACTAGTGGTAAAGAACCTACCTGCCAATGCAGGAGACATAAGAGACGTGGATTCACCCCCTCGGTCGGGAAGATCCCCTGGAGGAGGGCATGGCAACCTACTCCAGTATTCTTGCCAGGAGAATACTTATGGACAGAGGAGCCTGATGGGCTAATGTCCAAAGTGTCACAAAGAGTCAGACATGACTGAAGCAACTTAGCACACGTCAAATATTAGAGCTTACCATACGCCAGGCCAAAGCAAACAAAGCAACCTTGGTCTCCACGTTCCTTGTGTAGACATTTGATTGCCTCTCATGGGGTTTCTTAACCTCAGCAATATTGGCATTTTGAGCTGAATCATTCTTTATTGTGGGTGACTGTCTTGTGCATGGTCATTCATCAGCCTCTACCTACTAGATTTCAGTAATGCTATACACCTTCCCAGGAGACAACCAAAAATGTTTCCAGGTATTGCCAAATGTCACCTGTGGGTCAAAAATTGCTCTTGGTTGAAAACAATTGGTCTATGGGCATCTCTATATAAAAGTTCCACAAGAACTTACATCTTAACATGTTACATACTAAATATACCAATTTTCTCTTTATTATGCCTAGTCTTTGATATTTGTACCATTATCAAGACCTTAGGCCTCCCAGGTGGCACTAGTGGTAAAGTACCTGCCTGCCAGTGCAGGAGACAAGAGACGTGGTTTGATCCCTGGGTTGGGAACATCCCTTGGAGGAGGGGATGGCAACCCACTTCAGTATCCTTGCCTAAAGAATCCCATGGACAGAGCAGCCTGTGGACTACAGTCCATGGGGTTTCAAAGAGTCAGACACGACTGAAGTGACTTAACATGCACGCACTTCAAGACTTTACCAATTCAGAAATCTCTTTTTTCCAGGACCACTGCATATGCATGCACAATTGGTTTATTCAAATTACCATTCAAACAAAGTTTCAAATTGCTCTTAAGTGTTGTTTTTAAGTCTCTTTTTAAAATTGAACCATCATTTCTCCTCTTGCCTTTTTTCCCCCCATAACTTTGTCTGGATGAAGAAACTGGTTTAGTTGTCTTTTAAGACTTCCCTGGTGGCTCAGAAAGTAAAGAATCTGCCTGCAATGCAGGAGACGTGATTTTGATCCTCGAGTCAGGAAGATCCCCTGGAGAAGGGAATGGCTACCCACTCCAGTATTCTTGCCTGGAGAATTCCATGGACGTTGGAGCCTGTCAGGCTACAGTCCACAAGGTTGCAAAGAGTTGGACATGACTAAGCGACTAACACTTTCACTCATACTTGGCCTTCTGAACTTGCCTGATCTTTTCCTTCTGATCTCATTCAACTTGTTTCTCTTTTTTTTTTTTTTTTAAACCAGTAAACTGGAAATCACATCCAAAATCTTGGTTAGATTTGTATCCAACACTTTTGGTGCTGTACTTCATATTGCAGTACCTCAGTCAACACATAATGTATGGACATATGGCTTTTAGCTAAAGAGGTATCAGGTGGTGATGACTTGATTCCACCATTATAGAGTTGAGACCTTAACCACTGGACCACCAGGGAAGCCGCTGGAGGTCCATTTTTGACACAACAATTTGAGATGACAATTAGACATCTAAAGTGGGTGTATTATGTGGTCGTTAGGTAGGCAACTCTGAAGTCTGTAGTGAGAAAGATAAGTTTAGAAGTCATCAGTGTATGGAAAGACATTAACCTTCATAGACTAGATGGGAATCACTAAAGGGAGAGAGTATATGGCGAAGAGGGTCCAGGAGTGAGCAAAGAACTACCCCAGCTATTATAACTGGATGAAGAGAAAGAGCTAAAAGATTTCCAAGAGGCAGGATCTACCTCATTAAACATGAGTTCTCATGACTTTTTCCTCAGCACCTTCCCTGTACTGTGATAATCATCTCCTACATGGTCTTACTGCCTCTAATTCTGTGTCTTCTAATTCATGTTCCACAGAGCTCTCTGATAAACGTTTCTAAAAGCGAAGTTTGTTAGATTTGTTTCCAGACTAAAAGCTTTTAATAGCTCTGCTTTGTATTTAGGATCAATCCCAAATGCCTACTCATGTGTTCCTTTCCTACCTGCTCAGCCTTTCCTCTTGCCAATCCCCATCCCTTATCTGTAAGCATCTCATGGCAGTTTCTCAGATATTCTAAGCTGTTTGTTTCTGTAACTGTTATTCAGCTTCTTTGCAGGATAATTTATTTCACTTGGTGGACACATAACTCACAGATCACGTGCAGGAGTGCATGCTCGGTTGCTTGATCATGTCAAACTCTTGCTATCCCATGGCTGTAGCCCTCCAGACTCTTCATCCATGAATTTCCCAGATAAGAATACTGGAGTGGGTTGTCATTTCCTCCTCCAGGGGATCTTCCCAACCCAGGTATTGAACCCTCATCCCTTGCATCTCCTGCATTGGCAGGTGGATTCTGGAAGCCCTAACATTCACAGTTTTGGACTGATCTAAAAGTAACTCACTTATTAAGCCTTTACTGACACCAGTGAGGTGGAATTGACCACTATTATTCTGCTACCACTGAAGTGTGTATGTGTCTCAAAATGTGATCTTAATGCACTGCCCCACAAACTGAGCACAAATATAATCACTTATTTTATTTCCAATGAATTACCTGAAGTAGGTAATTCTCTGGTAGATCAGACAGTAAAGAATCTGCCTGCTGTATGGGAGCCCTGGGTTCGATCCCTGGGTTGGGAAGATCCCCTGGAGGAGGGCATGGCAACCCACTCCAGGTTTCTTGCCTGGAGAATCCCCATGGACAGAAGAGCCTGGTGAACTATAGTCCATAGGGTCACAAAGAGTCAGACACGACTGAGCAATTAAGCACCAAGTAGACCTTAAATGCCATATTAGGGGGGAAAAAGCATTTCTCACTCTATCCTTCCCTCAAATTTTCCAAGGTTCTACAGGTTTACATAATATAAAAAGAATAATCAGAAGGATATTCACTGTGTGATAATCTATAGAGCTGTTGAAAAAATCCTGGTTCTGCTTCCACACACGTAGTGAGCATATACTTTTCTGCTCCCTTGAAGAAAGAGGTGTCCATGTTATTTGCTTTGGCCAATGAAATGTGAAATGACATGGTTCACTCCTTGACGGGACTTTAAGTTCTGGTATCTGTCTTTACCTTCCCTCTGAGGCAGTGACTATGCAAGCACATGCTGAAATAGTCTTCATCAGCCTGGGTCCCTGCTGTGATAAGCATTTCAACCTGTATTGGAATGTAGCATGAGCAGGGAATAAGCTTTTTTTCTGTATTTAGCCACAGAGATTTCGGAAGTGTTTGTTCCAGGGCATAATATAGCAAATTCAGTGATATGTACACTAAGCAGGGAGAGTCTGAAAATTCTAATAAATAAGGCATTAAAAAAGCATTTAATGCCTCTGGAAATTGTCCTAAGGGAATACAATACAGGAAGAAATAGTCATTCAAAAATATCAACTTAAGCCACGATTTGCTTTCTCTCTCTGTCCCAGCTTCCTTAGCTCAATATGATGGTATCTCCAATTTGGATGGTATTACTGTTGCAGAAACCAGTACTCAAGAAACCAAGCATCATACTCGGTGAGTTGGAGAACTCAGGTTTATTTCGCCAGTGGGCCCAGAGGAGTTAACACTCCAAGTTCTGAGCCCCGAACAAAAGGGTTAAGAGTTTTTATATACGGACAGGCATGATTAAGTGGTTTTTGGGTTTGCAGGAGCTGGGCAATTGCAAAGAGCAGGACAAGGATGAATGAGATAAACTCCAATTCTTATTGTGAGTCCCCACTTTCTGAGACCTATGTGATCCAGACTTTGCAAGGAGCAAGCTGAGTTACAGAGGCAGAAGGAGCAGGAGGTTATGTAAAATTTTAACTTTTCCTCTTCATTATCAGGAAGACAGGGCTCCTTTTCCCCTCAGCTCACAGTCGAGGGATATAGTATCTCACAGAGAGGTAGGCCACCACTTATTTCCTCTGGTTCTGAGGTGCAGAAGCTAAATTTTGGCAAGTGTAGCCAAGAAGTCACAAACTCCTTTCTTCCACACAGCCCCCATTCATAGGATGGAGGTTATACCCTAGGCTCAGCATGGCCCAGAATACAGGAGCTTCCTATCACCTTCACCCCAGCTTGTTTGTGGTGTGGTAGTCCCATGCTGGGAACCAGAAAATGGGGGAAAAATGCTATACAAATGGTGAAATAAGCACATGAAAAGATGCTCAATATCATTAGCCATAGGGAAAATGCAAATAAACCACAATGAGATACCACTTCACACCCACTAGGAGGACTATGGTGAAATAGGAATATAATAACATGTGTTGGAGAGAATGTGAGGAAATTGGAACTCATATACTGCTGGTGAGAATGTAAAATGGTGTATTTTAGAAAAGAGGCTGGTGATTTTTTCAAATGCTAAGAACCTCTAGAATTACCATATGACTCAGCAATTCCACTTGTCTATACACCTGAAAGAAATAAGAACATATATCTACATATAATGTGATACATGAATGTTCATAGTAGCACTATGTTTAATAGTCAAAAAATGGAGACAACCCAGGTGCCCATCAACTGATCACTGGGTAAATAAACAAAATGAGGCCTACCCATACAATGGAGTAATACTCAGCCATAATTGAAGTACTGATAGATGCTACATTGTGGATAAATCTTGAAAATTAGGTTAAATGAAAGGAGCTAGGTACAAAGGACCACATATAGTACAATTCCATCCATATGAAATATCCAGAACAGGTAAATAGATAGTGGCAGAAAGTGAATTTGTGGTTGCCTAGGACTGGGTTTGGGAGTGGCTTCCCTGGTGGCTCAGACAGTAAAGAATCCACCTGAAATGCAGGATACCTGGGTTCAATTACTGAATGGGGAAGATCCCCTGGAGGAGGGCATGGCAACCGACTCCAGTATTATTACCTGGAGAATCCCTATGGACAGAGGAGCCTGGTGGGCTACAGTCCATAGGGTCGTTAAGAGTCAGATATGACTGAGCGACAAACACACACACAGCCACTGGATATGGAATTGCACAATTTAAGTTGGTGAGTTATGCATGAATTATATCTCAACAAAGCTGGAATTTAAAAATATTCATCACAACCTAAAAGTTGAAAGTAATGTTTTATTCAGTGGAAACTTTTAGGACTTCAAGTAACCCTGAGAGAATGGCTCTGAGGAGGCAAGAGGAGGAGCCAGGTTACAGAGAAGTTTTGCAACAAAGGGCAGGTAGTCTGAATATCAAAAGATTACTGTTAAGTAAAGAAAACCAGGTACCTCAAGTTAAGGAATTTAGCACTTTACTATGTATGGGTTCTTTGTTTTCTGAATGTTGAGCTTTAAGCAAACTTTTTCACTCTCTTCTTTCACTTTCATCAAGAGGCTTTTGTATTCCTCTTCACTTTCTGCCATAAGGGTGGTGTCATCTGCATATCTGAGGTGATTGATATTTCTCCCGGCAGTCTTGATTTCAGCTTGTGCTTCTTCCAGCCCAGCGTTTCTCATGATGTACTCTGCATAGAAGTTAAATAAGCAGGGTGACAATATGCAGCCTTGACATACTCCTTTTCCTATTTGGAACCAGTCTGTTGTTCCATGTCCAGTTCTAACTGTTGCTTCCTGACCTGCATATAGGTTTCTCAAGAGGCCGGTCAGGTGCACTGGTATTCCCATCTCTTTCAGAATTTTCCACAGTTTCTTGTGATCGACACAGTCAAAGGCTTTGGCATAGTCAAGAAAGCAGAAAAATATGTTTTTCTGGAACTCTCCTGCTTTTTTAATGATCCAGCAGATGTTGGCAATTTGATCTCTGGTTCCTCTGCCTTTTCTAAAACCAGCTTGAACATCAGGGAGTTCACGGTTCACGTATTGCTGAAGCCTGGCTTGGAGAATTTTGAGCATTACTTTACTAGCGTGTGAGATGAGTGCAATTGTGCAGTAGTTTGAGCATTCTTTGGCATTGCCTTTCTTTGGAACTGGAATGAAAACTGACCTTTTCCAGTCCTGTGGCCACTGCTGACTTTTCCAAATTTGCTGGCATATTGAGTGTAGCACTTTCACAGCATCATCTTTCAGGATTTGAAATAGCTCAACTGGAATTCCATCACCTCCACTAGCTTTCTTCGTAGTGATGCTTCCTAAGACCCACTTGACTTCACATTCCAGGGTATCTGGCTCTAGGTGAGTGATCACATCATTGTGATTATCTGGGTCATGAAGATCTTTTTTGTACAGTTCTTCTGTGTATTCTTGCCACCTCTTCTTCATATCTTCTGCTTCTGTTAGGTCCATACCAGTTCTGTCCTTTATCAAGCCCATCTTTGCATGAAATGTTCCCTTGGTGTCTCTAATTTTCTTGAAGAGATCTCTAGTCTTTCCAATTCTGTTGTTTTCCTCTATTTCTTTGCATTGATTGCTGAGGAAGGCTTTCTTATCTCTCCTTGCTATTCTTTGGAACTCTGCATTCAGATGCTTATATCTTTCCTTTTCTCCTTTGCTTTTCACTTCTCTTCTTTTCACAGCTATTTGTAAGGCCTCCCCAGACAGCCATTTTGCTTTTTTGCATTTCTTTTCCATGGGGATGGTCTTGATCCCTGTCTCCTGTACAATGTCACGAACCTCCATCCTAGCTCATCAGGCACTCTATCAGATCTAGTCCCTTAAACATAGTTCTCACTTCCACTGTACAATCATAAGGAATTTGGCTGCAAAGAATATAATCAATCTGATTTTGGTGTTGACCATCTGGTGATGTCCATGTGTAGAGTCTTCTCTTGTGTTGTTGGAAGAGGGTATTTGCTATGACCAGTGTGTTCTCTTGGCAAATCTCTATTAGCCTTTGCCCTGCTTCATGGGAAATCACTTCATGGGAAATAGATGGGGAAACAGTGGAAACAGTGTCAGACTTTATTTTTTGGGGGCTCCAAAATCACTGCAGATGGTGATTGCAACCATGAAATTAAAAGATGCTTACTCCTTAGAAGGAAAGTTATGACCAACCTAGATAGCATATTAAAAAGCAGAGACGTTACTTTGCCAACAAAGATCTGTCTAGTCAAGGCTATGGTTTTTCCAGTCGTCATGTATGGATGTGAAAGGTAGACTGTGAAGAAGGCTGAGCGCCGAAGAATTGATGCTTTTGAGATGTGGTGTTGGAGAAGACTCTTGAAAGTCCCTTGGACTGCAAGGAGATCCAACCAGTCCATCCTAAAGGAGATCCGTCCTGGGTGTTCATTGGAAGGACTGATGTTAAAGCTGAAAGTCCAATACTTGGGCTACCTCACGTGAAGAGTTGACTCATTGGGAAAGACTCTGATGCTGGGAGGGATTAGGGGCAGGAGGAGAAGGGGACGACAGAGGATGAGATGGCTGGATGGCATCCTTGACTCGATGAACATGAGTTTGGGTTAACTCCGGGAGTTGATGATGGACAGGGAGGCCTGGCATGCTGCGATTCATGGGGTCGCAAAGAGTCGGACTCGACTGAGCGACTGAACTGAACTGATGCATGAGCTCACTGAAATCATTCTTTTGATATGCACCTCAGCTATCTGGGGCTGATTTCCTGTTTTCACATCCTTAATTTCCTCAGGGCTCACCAGCTTACCATCTGTGGTGGCTGCAATTGCTGATGACTGTGACATCATATGTTTACTGATATGTCAGGAGAGACCTGGGTTTGATCCCTGGGTTTGGAAGATCCCCTGGAGGAGGGGATGGCAACCCACCCTAGTATTCTTGCCTGGAGAATCCCCATGGACAGAGGAGCCTTGCTGGCTACAGTCCATAGGTTTGCAGATTTGGTCATGACTGAGCAACTAAGCACAGCACACAGCATTCCATATCTCATGTTATAAAGTATAATCAGTATTATAGCATCTTTCCATACTAGATAGTAAATCCTTGAGAGGAGGAGCCATGTCTCATTCATTTATCTTCTTCATTTATCAGAGAGGCCTAGTTTGAGTGTGAAGAGTATACTTTTGGTATTAGGACAACCTCAGTTTTGTAGGCTTGAGAAAATTATTTCAGCTCCCAAAGCATCAGTTTCCTCAGCTGCATAATGGAAATGATAGAACGAACATTGTAAAGTTCTCACAGGGGTCCACTGAGATAACACATAAAAAGCATTTACTTCAGTGCCTGGCATATAGTGGGTTCTTAATAAATGTTATATATCATTTATAGCAGATGCTTGAGACACATATTTTGAAAGGACAAAAGAAGGTAAGATAATGTATGCATGAGTAATGGGATTTTGGGGATAATAGCTTGGGAAAATCAGAATATGTTGATGGTGTTGAATTTCACACTGCCAGGAAGACAAGTTGGGAAATATAACAAATTCTGAGAAGCAGTTTTATAGCAATTATGAATAAAAATCTTTTAGAGAGTGGTAATATATGCAATGAAGCAAACTAGAAGAAAACATGAATTATAACTGCTGTCTGGAATCAAGAAGTCATTTCTCTCCAAGTCTTGGTTTATAAAGCTATAATACGTGGATAGTAATCCTTGTCCCAGCTACCTCACAGAATTACTGGGAAGCCCCATTGAGAGAGCAGATATGAATGGGTTTTGAAAACAATGCAAATGAAAGTACTCTCCTTTATTAAATTATTAGTTCTTTACAATAGTAGCAGCAATCCTGCATACATAATTATTCAGATATTAATTGATGATGGCCACAGGTTGGGTTCCCCATGAAGCAGATGATGAGGGGAAAATTTCTTAGAAGGAAGTTTATTAGAGAGTTGTCAGGGGATCAGCACTTACAGGGAATGGAAGGAAGAAGGACTGGGTGGAGGGAAACAGGCTTGCGTGCTGTCATGTCCAACTCTTTGTGACCCCAGGGACAATACTCCGCCAGGCTCCTCTGCCCATGGGTTTCACCAGGCAATAATATTGGAGTGGGTTGCCATTTTCTCCTGAAGAGGATCTTCCAGAACCAGAGACTGAACCCGCATCTCCTGTCTCCTGCATTGCAGGTGGATTCTTTATCACTTGAGTCACCTCCCTCAGCTGGAGGGAGAAGTGGGAATGTAATTCGGGCAGAAAGAGTCCTCAGCTGATGACAGGAGGAGCTCTGAAGCTGAGCTAGCCCTTCAGAGTGTCCCTCACTGTGGAAAACGAGAGAGCCTTCTGTACCCCTGCATTAGCAACTTGGGAACAAGTTACGACCTTGCGCCAGTCAGCTCACTTTTCAGCAGAGGGCAATGTGCAGAAAGGGCCGACAGCTAAGAGCTGTTCAACTTTCTCAATTGGCTGAGGAACATCAGCTGATCCTACAGGAAATTTTGACTAGCACGACACATCATCCACAGTGACAAAGTAGGGAGTTCGTAGTCAGTAGTTGTTCAGTTGTATCTGACCCTTTGTGACTCCATGGACTGTAGCCTGCCAGGCTCCTCTGTCCATGGGGATTCTCCATGCAAGAATACCGGAGTGGGTAGCCTCTCCCTTCTCCAGCAGATCTTTCTGACCCAGGAACTGAACCGCAGTCTCCTGCACTACAGGCAGACTCTACCGGCTGAGCTACCAGGGAAGCCTAGTCAATGAATACAATCTACCAGAAGACTTCCAGTTTGGATAAATTAGGCCAGTTGTGTTATTTGTGCCTTGGCTATTTAAACTGAGAAAACACACACACTTTCCTTTTTGCCTCAGTGACAAAGAAAAATCAGCTCTGTCCATAATTGACAGTTTCTAATAGAAATAGTTTTGGTAATCAGGATTATTAAGAAGATAAGAATTCAAAATGTCTAAATATTACATCATTTTAGTTGGTAAAAAAAAGAATTTCTTTTTATGGAGTAAGTTCATTAGGAAGGTTTGGGGAAAGAGAAATTATTGATTACATCAAAGATATATTTTACTGCCATTAAGTTAATGTTGATGTTAAAACACTGTATACAAAATAATCTTTATAACCATTAGAACAGCAAAACAATGCTGATTTCAAAATGCTTTGATAAAGAACCAAATGTATCAAGACACATGCAAAATTGTCTGACTATATCATGAGAAAAATTGTTATTTTTGACACACGTCTTTTACCAGATTTCTTGAAGAGTGAAAATATGCTAACATTTTTGTCCACTGGAATCATACATTACAACTGCTATTTGAAAGATTTTAAAAGTTGGTTTAAAATTTATTTTTTCCTCAAAGCTTAAGAGCTTATTCTTGAAAAACTTTTCACTTTTTTATAACTTTTTTCCTTCTGATATTTTTAA
>SJYT01062734.1:61132-71139 GCA_006410635.1 Cephalophus harveyi | reverse complement strand
TTTTGGAGCCATTATGTAAAGATGTTTTACTATAACTCTTTGTTGCAGCTCAGTCTAGACTGAACATGAACTTCACCCCCTGCTGCAATAATTGGTTCATAACTTTTCACCATTTCCTGAAAGCATTTATTGTCTACCTGAAAATATGCAAAATTATCTTCCTAATTGTTGACAAAATAGTAAAAACATACAATCTCAGTATTCTACTTTAGATTTCAGAAACATATTCTTAATTAGGCAGATAATTCACAATATGAATAAGATTTTAAAAGTTTTTTTCAGGTTTATTATTCAGATAATCCATATTTGACTCTGTGTGTAGGTTTTATTTTTGAACCCATTCATTTCTTTCAAATCAACTTTCAGAATTGCAAAGGACCTTAGAGATCATTATATGATTTATACAAAAGCAAGGTTTTGAAGTTTCTTGACTCTCTTTTCATTATACTATATTTTTTCCAACTTGATAGATAACTTTATACCTGACAACATTTATATTTATAAAAATATTTGCTAATACTTTCTTTTAAAAAATGTATGGTATTGTTAAGTAACTGACTTCACAAAGAAAAATGAAGAATCTTTTATTTTTAAAATATCAACTAATTATGCAAGTTCCTTCTTTTTCTCTTGACACTGATTTGGTCTTTGATACACTGGGATTTCATATGCACTTTTTATATTCCAATATTCTCTACAAGGGTTTACCTGGTGGCTAGGTGGTAAAGAATCCACTTGTCAATGCAGGGGACATGGGTTTGATCCCTGGGTCAGGAAGATCCCCTGCAAAAGGAAATGGCAACCCACTCCAGTATTCTTGTCGTGGAAATTCCACAGACAGAGGAGCCTGGGAGCTACAGACCACGGGGTCACAAAAGAGACTGACATGACTTAATGATTAAACAACAACAAACAATTCTATACACATACACACATATCTATGCAATTTTAATGACTTTTAGACATTCTATTGTTTTATATAACTTAAGCATTTCCAACTTACTGGACATTAGGTCATCTCCTAGTTCTACAAACTTTTTTTTCTATAAACTTTTAAAAGTTATTTTCTTAGGATATTCTCCATAAATGGTACTTGCTCAAAAGAAGATAATTTTATGGTTCTTGTTACATATAAGTAAGTGTCTTTTTAGAAACAGTTTGCAAATTATACCTACTATCAGAAATGTATCATTCTAGGCTTCCCCATAGATCTGCTACCATTGATGATTTTGAATACTAAGATTTTGAAGTATTTTCATAGTTTTCTTATTCAATGTGTAGCATATTTCATTACTGTATAGTTCACACATAAATTTATAAAATATGAAGTTCTGTATTGCAGAACTTAACTGATATTATTCTTAATTGATATTCAGTTAGTAAATAAAATATAAATTAATTCTAGTATTCTTTTGAAAAATCAACTTGTAAAATACATAAGTTTCTATATATTTCCCTTATTATAATTAAAATTATCTCTGTATTATGAGGGTCATTTAAATATTGGTTTGACACTAATAAACTATGTTTTCTTCTTTAACTAATATCCTCTAAGCCTTAACTATGTAGCCAGCTACACAGTTAATTGTGAATGTGGAACTGTAAAACGTGTGTCTGAACAATTATTTGTTTGATTAGTGCAGTGACTTCAACTGGCTGCACAAAGGTTCAGATCAGTCGCTCAGTCATGTCCTACTCTTTGCAACCCCATGAACTGCAGACGTCAGGCCTCCCTGTCCAAAACCAAATCCCAGAGTCCACCCAAACCCATGTCCATTGAGTCGGTGATGCCATCCAACTATCTCATCCTCTGTCATCCCCTTCTCCTCCTGCCATCAATCTTTCCCAGCATCAGGGTCTTTTCAAATGAGTAGAGACTTCGCATCAGGTGGCCAGGGTATTGGAGTTTCAGCTTCAGTATCAGTCCTTCCAATGAATAGCCAGGACTGATTTCCTTTAGGATGGACTGGTTGGATCTCCTTGCAGTCCAAGGGACTCTCAAGACTCTTCTCCAACACCACATCTTAAAAGCATCAATTCTTCTGCACTCGGCTTTCTTTACAGTCCAAACCTCACATCCATACATGACCACTGGAAAAACCATAGCCTTGACTAGATGGACCTTTGTTGATGAAGTAATGACTCTGCTTTTTAATACGCTGTCTAGGTTGGTCATAGCTTTCCTTCCAAGGAGTAAGTGTCTTTTAATTTCATGGCTACAATCACCATCTGCAGTGATTTTGGAGCCCCCCAAAATAAAGTTTGCCACTGTTTCCCCATCTATTTCCCATGAAGTGATGGGACTAGATGCCATGATCTTAGTTTTCTGAATTTTGAGCTTTAAGCCAACTTTTTCACTCCCCTCTTTCACTTTCATCAAGAGGCTCTTTAGTTCATCTTCACTTTCTGCCATAAGGGTGGTGTCATCTGCATATCTGAGGTTACTGATATTTCTTCCGGCAACCTAGATTCCAATAGTGCTTCTTCCAGCCCAGCATTTCTCATGATGTACTCAGCACATAAGTTAAATAAGCAGAGTGACAATATATAGCCTTGACGTACTCCTTTTCTTATTTGGAACCAGTCTGTTGTTCCATGTCCAGTTCTAACTGTTGCTTCCTGACCTGCATATAGGTTTCTCAAGAGGCAGGTCAGGTGCTCTGGTATTTCCATCTCTTTCAGAATTTTCCACAGTTTCTTGTGATCCACACAGTCAAAGGCTTTGGCATAGTCAATAAAGCAGAAATAGATGTTTTTCTGGAACTCTCTTGCTCTTTTGATGATCCAGCAGATGTTGGCAATTTGATCTCTGGTTCCTCTGCCTTTTCTAAATCCAGCTTGAAAATCTGGAAGTTCACGGTTCGTGTATTGTTGAAGCCTGGCTTGGAGAATTTTGAGCATCACTTTACTAGTGTGTGAGATGAGCGCAATTGTGCCATAGTTTGAGTATTCTTTGGCATTGCTCTTTGGGATTGGAATGAAAACTGACCTTTTCCAGTCCTGTGGCCATTGCTCAGTTTTCCAGATTTGCTGGCATATTGAGTGCAGCACTTTCACAGCATCATCTTTTAGGATTTGAAAGAGCTCAACTGGAATTCCATCACCGCCAGTAGCTTTGTTCGTAGTGATGCTTTCTAAGGCCCACTTGACTTCACATTCCAGGATGTCTGGCTCTAGGTGAGTGAGTGATCACACCATCGTGATTATCTGGGTCGTGAAGATCTTTTTTGTACAGTTCTTCTGTGTATTCTTGCCACCTCTTCTTAATATCTTCTGCTTCTGTTAGGTCCATACCATTTCTGTCCTTTATTGAGCCCATCTTTGCATGAAATGTTCCCTTGGTATCTCTAATTTTGTTGAAGAGATCTCTAGTCTTTCCCATTCTATTGTTTCCCTCTATTTCTTTGTATTGATCACGGAGGAAAGCTTTCTTATCTCTTCTTGCTATTCTTTGGAACTCTGCATTCAGATGCTTATATCTTTCCTTTTCTTCTTTGCTTTTCATTTCCCTTCTTTTCACAGGTATTTGTAAGCCCTCCTCAGGCAGCCATTTTGCTTTTTTGCATTTTTTTCCCTTGGGGATGGTCTTGATTCCTGTCTCCTGTTCAGTGTCACGAACCTCCGTCCATAGTTCATCAAGCACTCTGTCAGGTCTAGTCCCTTAAATCTATTTCTCACTTCCCTTGTATAGTCATAAGGGATTTGATTTAGGTCATCAAAATCAATGGTCTAGTGGTTTTCCACACTTTCTTCAATTTAAGTCTGAATTTGGCAATAAGCAGTTCATTATCTGAGCCACAGCCAGCTCCCAGTCTTGTTTTTGCTGACTGTATAGACCTCCATCTTTGGCTGCAAAGAATATAATCAGTCTGATTTCGGTGTTGACCATCTGGTGATGTCCATGTGTAGAATCTTCTCTTGTGTTGTTGGAAGAGGTTGTTTGCTATGACCAGTGTGTTCTCTTGGCAGAAGTCTATTAGCCTTTGTCCTGCTTCATTCTGTACTCCAAGGCCAAATTTGACTGTTATGCCAGGTGTTTCTTGACTTCCTACTTTTGCATTCCAGTCCCCTATAATGAAAAAGACATCTTTTTGGGGTGTTACTTCTAGAAGATCTTGTAGGTCTTCATAGAACTGTTCAACTTTAGCTTCTTCAGCGTTACTGGTCGGGGCATAGGCTTGTATTACTGTGATATTGAATGGTTTGCCTTGGAAACAACAGAGATCATTCTGTCGTTTTGGAGATTGCATCCAAGTACTGCATTTCAGACTCTTGTTGACTATGATGGCCACTGCATTTCTTCTAAGGGATTCTTGCGCACAGTAGTAGATATAATGGTCATCTGAGTTAAATTCACCTATTTCAGTCCACCTTAGTTCGCTGATTCCTAAAATGTTGATATTCACTCTTGTCATCTCCTGTCTGACCACTTCCAATTTGCCTTGATTCATGGACCTAACATTCCCAAGTTCCTATGCAATATTGCTCTTTACAGCATCGAACCTTGCTTCTATCACCAGTCACATCCACAGCTGGGTGTTGTTTTTGCTTTGGCTTCATCCCTTCATTCTTTCTGGATTTATTTCTCCACTGATCTCCTATAACATTTTGGGCACCTAACAACCTGGGGAGTTCATCTTTCAGTGTCCTATCTTTTTGCCTTTTCATACTGTTCATGGGGTTCTCAAGGCAAGAAGACTGAAGTGGTTTGTCATTCCCTTCTCCAGTGGACCACATTCTGTCAGATCTCTCCACCATGACCTACCTTGGGTGGTTCCACATGGCATGGCTTAGTTTCATTGAGTTAGACAAGGCTGTGGTCCATGTGATCAGACTGGCTAGTTGTCTGATTGTGGTTTCAGTCTGTCTGCCCTCTGAGGCCCTCTCTCAGTGCCTACCGTCTTACTTGGGTTTCTCTTACCTTGGACGTGGGCTATCTCTTCACAGCTGCTCCAGCAAAGTGCACCCACTGCTCCTTACCTTGGGCATAGGGTAGCTCCTCTTTGCTGCTACCGCTGACCTCAGGTGTGAGGTAGCTCCTCTCGGCCACCACCCCTACCTTGGACATGTCAGCTGCACAATAGATTCATATGTAAAATGTAGATTCACTAAGTCCAGGGTAATGGTTTCAAACTTTAGCTTGCATCAGAATCGCATGTGAAAAAAATAAATTTGTTAATCACTGTTGAGCTTGTCTCCCAGATTTAAGAGATTCAATAGGTCTGGGATGACATCTTCCCAGGTGATGCAGGTCCAGGGACCAAACATTGAGAAACACTAGTTGAAGATAAACCTGTACACCTGTGTATTAAAATAATTTAATATGATTCAGTTCAGTTACTCGGTCATGTCTGAGTCTTTGCAACCTCATTGACTGCAGCACCCCAGGTCTCCCTGTCCATCACCAACTCCTGGAGCTTGCTCAAACTCATGTCCATTGAGTCGGTGATGCCATCCAACCATCTCATCCTCTGTCATCTCCCTCTCCTCCTGCCTTCAATCTTTCCCAGCATCAGGGTCTTTTCCAATGAGTCAGTTCTTTGCATCAGATGGCCCAAGTATTGGAGTTTCAGCTTCAGCATCAGTCCTTCCAATCAATATTCAAGACTGATTTTGTTTAGGATTGGCTGGTTAGAGCTCCTTGGAGTCCAAGGGACTCTCAAGTGTCTTCTCCAACACCACAGTTCAAAAGCATCAATTCTTCACTGCTCAGCTTTCTTTATGGTCCAACTCACATCCATACATGATTACTGGAAAAACCATAGCTTTTAAAAGACAGACCTTTGTCAGCAAAATAATGTCTCTGCTTTTTAACATGCTGTCTAGGTTGGTCATTGCTTTTCTTCCAAGGAGCATTTTTAAATTTCAAGTCTGGACTCACCATCTGCAGTGATTTTGGAGCCTAAGAAAATAAAGTCTGTCACTGTTTCCATTGTTTCCCCATATATTTGCCATGAAGTCATGGGATGGTAAACCATGATCTTTCTTTTTTTAATGTTGAGTTTTAAGCCAACTTTTTCACTCTCCTCTTTCACTTTCATGAAGAGGCTCTTTAGTTCCTCTTCACCTTCTACCTTAAGGGTGGTGTCATCTGCATATCTGAGGTGATGGATATATCTCCAGGTAATCTTGATTCTAACTTGTGCTTCATCCAGTCCAGCATTTCTCATGATAAATAAGCAGGGTGAGAACATACAGCCTAGACATATTCCTTTCCCAATTTGGAACCAGTCATCACCAGTTCTAACTGTTGCTTCTTGACCTGCACACAGCCTTCTCAGGAGACAGGTAAGGTGGTCTGGTATTCCCATGTCTTGAATAATTTTCCACAGTTTGTTGTGATCCACACAGATAAAAGCTTTGGTGTAGTCAATGAAGCAGTAGATGGTTTTCTGGGATTCTCTTGCTTTTTCTATGATCCAATGGATGTTGGCAATTTAATCTCTGGTTCCTTTGCCTTATCTAAATCCAGCTTGAACATCTGGAAGTTCTCAGTTCATGTAGTCTTGAAGCTTAGCTTGGCAAATTTTGAGTATTAATTTGCTAGCGTGTGAGATGAGTGCAACTGTGTGGTAGTTTGAACATTCTTTGGCATTGCCTTTCTGTGGGATTGGAATGAAAACTGACCTTTTCCAAACCTGTGGCCTTTGCTGTGTTTTCCAAATTTGCTGGCATATTGAATGTAGCACTTTCACAGCATCATCTTTCGGGATTTGAAATAGCTCAACTGGAATTCCATGACTTCCACTAGCTTTGTTTGTAGTGATGCTTCCTAAGGCTTACTTGACTTCGCATTCTAGTATGTCTGGCTCTAGGTGAGTGATCACACCATCATGGTTTTCTGGGTTATGAAGATATTTTTTGTATAGTTTTTTTGTGTATTCTTGCTACCTCTTCTTAATTATATTCTGCTTCTGTTAGTTTCATACCGTTTCTGTCCTTTATTGTGTCCATCTTTGCATGAAACACTCCACTGTTATCTCTAATTTTCTCAAAAATATCTCTAGTCTTTTCCATTCTATTTTTCCCCTCTATTTCTTTGCACCGTTCCCTTAGGAAGGCTTTCTTATCTCTCCTTGCTGTTCTTTGGAACTCTGCATTCAGATGGATATATGTTTCCTTTTCTCCTTTGCCTTTCTCTTCTTTTCTCAAAAACCATAACTGAGAAATGGATCACAAACACTCAGACACAACTGAGCGACTGAAAAACAACAATGAAAAGATCACAAGTGTTCCCTCAAGTGCATGCCTGCTAAGTCACTTCAGTTGTGTCTCATTCTGTGCGACCCTATGGAGTATATTTTGCCATGCTCCTCTATCCAAGGGGATTCTCAAGGCAAGAATATTGGAGTGGTAATACTGGAGTTGGGATCTTCCCAACCCAGGGATCGAATCTGAGTCTATGTTTCCTGCATTGGCAGAAGGATTCTTTACTACTAGCACTACCTGGGAAGGCCATCCCCTCTAACCCCCTTTTATTTCTCAGCTTCAGTTTTCCAGAATAAAAGTGAGGACTTTGTGGATCTTCTCTTTGTGTGCACTTTTCTCTTGCTTGCCTTTGGTTTTTCATTGAGTATTTTTTCATGATCTGTTGGACATTTGTTTATTTTCTTTAGGAAAATGTCAGTTCAAGCCTCTGTCCATTTTCTAATTGGGTTTTGTTTTTGTTGTTTTGATGTTGAGTTGTATATATTCTTTTTGTATTTTGGATGTTAAACCCTTATTGGATGTATTATTTGCAAATATCTCCTCCCATTCACTAGGTGGCCTAATAAGGTTGTTGATAGTTTCCCCTCACTGTGTAAAAGCTTTTTAGTTTGATGTAGTCCCATTTGTTTATTTTCAGTTTTGTTTCCCTTCCCTGAAGAGACATATGAAACAAATGTTTCTAAGACCAATGTCAAAGAATTTACTGTCTACATTTCCTTCTAGGAGTTTTATAGCCTTAGCTCTCACATGTAAGGCTTTAATCAATTTTGAATTTATTTCGGTGCATGGTGTGAGAGAGTAGCACAGTTTGATACTTTCTCATGAAGCTGTCTAGTTTTTCCAACACCATTTTTGAAGAGGGCTGTCTTTTCTCCATCACATTTTCTTGCCTCTGATTAACTGACCAAATGTGTATGAGTTTATTTCAGGCTCTCTATTCAGTTCCATTGATCTATGTGTCTGTTTTCGTGCTGGCACTATACTGTTTTGATTACTGTAGCCTTGTAGTATATTTAAAAATCAGGGCACATTATACCTCCAGATTTGTTATTCTTCCTCAACATTGTTTTGGCTACTCAGGGTCTTTTATATTTCCATATGAATTTTAGAATTGTTTTAGTTCTAAAAGAAATGCCATTGGTATATTTCATAGAGATTGCATTGAATCTGTAGATTACCACAATCCCAGAGGTCTCTTAAACTATCCTCATTTAAAAAAATTCTTTTTCCGGGACTTCCCTGGTGGTCCAGTGGTTAAGACTTCACCTTCCAATGCAGAGGGTGCAGGTTCGATCCCTGGTTGGGGAGCTAAAGTCCCATATGCCTCTTGGCCCCCCCCCCCAAAAAAAAAATTCTTTTTCGTTTTTTCTGTTCAGCTGGGGCAATTTCCACTACCCTATTTTCTAGTTTAGTGATTGTCAAATCCATTCCTTTGTATCATCTAATCTACTGTCGAGTCCTTCTAGTGCATTATTTATTTGTTATTGTGTTCCTCTGCTCTGTTTAGTTCTTTATATTTTTTAACTTTTTGCTAATCTTTTCACTGAGTTCATGCATTCTTGATTTATGATTATAAAGATCAATGTTCATCCATTAAGCATATTTATAATCATTCCCTTGGACTTCTTACTGGGTGTATTGCTTATCTTCATTTAGTTCTTCTGAAGTATTATTTGTTTCTTTGTTTTAAACACATTCCTGTCTCTCATTTTACCTGATTTTCTGTGTTCATTTCTCCTGATCTTAGAGAAATGGACTCACGTTGGAGAGGTTTTATGGGGCCCAAAAGCTCACTCCATTCTGTTTACTAGAGGGGTCCCCTATGCTCCAGAGGTGCCCCCTTTATATGGGCTGTGTGGCCCCCTTCTCTTATGGTGGGGCCAACTACTGTGGGCACAATAGTAAGCAGTGCCAACCTTAAGCCTATCTGGCTGCCAGTGCACTGCCTTATGTGGTAGCTGCTTCCTTGCTGGTGGGCATGGCTGGGTCTCTGCACAGCTGACATCTTGAACCAGGGGCTCTGAGGACTGACAGTGACTCACTGGTGGATGCATAAGCTTCTGGCACTAACAGGCTAGAGGAAGGACTCCAAAATGGAGCTTGCCAGCATCAGCATCCTTGTGGTAGAACATAGTCCCCCAAATGCTCTCACCAGCATCACTGTCCCCAGGGCAAATCCCAGTTGCCTCTTGCCTCTCTGAAAGCTTCTCCAAGATTAGCAAATGTGTCTGATAGGATCCTTTCAAATTATTGCCTTTGTGCAGGAATTTGGAGCCTGTGAGATTTTGTGTCCACCCTTTAAGAGCAGAGTCTCTATTTCCCTACAAACCTCTGGCACTTCCCTATGCATGCCCTGCTGGCTTTCAATGGCAGATGTTTTGGGGTGTCATGTTCTCAGGTCAGGTCTCCTGGGCTGGGGAACTCAGTGTGGGACTTGGACCTCTTGTTCCTTATAGAGAACTCTGCAGTTGTGTTTCAGTTCAGTTCAGTTCAGTTCAGTTGCTCAGTCGTGTCCGACTCTTTGCGACCCCATGAATCGCAGCACGCCAGGCCTCCCTGTTCATCACCGTCTCTCGGAGTTCACTCAGACTCACGTCCATTGAGTCCGTGATGCCATCCAGCCATCTCATCCTCTGTCTTCCCCTTCTCCTCCTGCCCCCAAACCCTCCCAGCATCAGAGTCTTTTCCAATGAGTCAACTCTTCGCATGAGGTGGCCAAAGTACTGGAGTTTCAGCTTTAGCATCATTCCTTCCAAAGAAATCCCAGGGTTGATCTCCTTCAGAATGGACTGGTTGGA
>SJYT01062734.1:31705-61099 GCA_006410635.1 Cephalophus harveyi | reverse complement strand
CTCCCAGCATCAGAGTCTTTTCCAATGAGTCAACTCTTCGCATGAGGTGGCCAAAGTACTGGAGTTTCAGCTTTAGCATCATTCCTTCCAAAGAAATCCCAGGGTTGATCTCCTTCAGAATGGACTGGTTGGATCTCCCTGCAGTCCAAGGGACTCTCAAGAGTCGTCTCCAACACCACAACTCAAAAGCATCAATTCTTCGGTGCTCAGCCTTCTTCACAGTCCAACTCTCACATCCATACATGACCACAGGAAAAACCATAGCCTTGACTAGCTGGACCTTAGTCGGCAAAGTAGTGTCTCTACTTTTGAATATACTATCTAGGCAGTTGTGATTATCTTTCCATTTATGAGTGATATCTATCTACCAGGGTATATGTGTATTAACACGAGTATATCCCTCTACCTGTCTCACTGTGGTTCCTTCTTTATATGTTTCGCTGTTGAAACACTTCTCTGTTGTTTTCAGGTTGTTCTCATAGGAAATTGCTCTGTAAATACTTGTCATTTTTGTGTGCCTACGGGAGGATGTCAGCTCAGATTTTTTCCTACTCCATCATCTTTGCCACCAACCTAGAGGGCTCTTCCACCTGACTGCTCTACACCATTCTTCCTTAATGTTGGCATTTCCCAACATTTTTACCATCTTTCTTCAATACTCTCAAGCAAACTCTCCCATATTATTCTCACTAATGTCAATGGTTGGCAGCCCACTTCTATATTCATAGGAACTGGGAGAAGAAACATGTGGGACAAAGCTGAAAATCTGGGCAATAAAATAGTTATAGACCCTAATTAGAATGGTACAAGTACTTAAAGTTCAGTTCAGTTGCTCAGTCATGTCCAACTCTTTGCAGCTCCAGGAACTGCAGTATGCCAGGCCTCCCTGTCCATCACCAACTCCCTGAGTACACCCAAACCCATGTCCACTGTGTCAGTGATGCCATCCAACCATCTCATCCTCTGTCGTCCCCTTCTCCTCCTGCCCCCAATTTTTCCCAGCATTGGGGTATTTTCAAATGAATCAGCTCTCTGCATCAGGTGGCCAAAGTATGCAGTTTCTGCTTCAATATCAGTCCCTCCAATGAACACCCAGGACTGGTCTCCTTTAGGATGGACTGGTTGGATCTCCTTGCAGTCCAAGGGACTCTCAAGAGTCTTCTCCAACACCACAGTTCTAAAGCATCAATTCTTTGGTGCTCAGCTTTCTTTATAGTCCAACTCTCACATACATACATGACCACTGGAAAAACCATAGCCTTGACTAGATGGACCTTTGTTGGCAAAATAATGTCTCTTTTTAATATGCTATCTAGGTTGGTCATAACTTTCCTTCCAAGGAGCAAGCGTCTTTTAATTTAATGGCTGCAATCACCAACCGCAGTGATTTTGGAGCCCAGAAAAATAAAGTCAGCCACTGTTCCCCCATCTGTTTGCCATGAAGTGATAGGACCGGATGCCATGATCTCAGTTTTCTGAATGTTGAGCTTTAAGCCAACTTACCAAATGCCATGATCTTAGTTTTCTGAATGTTGAGCTTTAAGCCAACTTTTTCACTCCCCTCTTTCACTTTCTTCAAGAGGCTCTTCAGTTCTTCTTCACTTTCTGGCATAAGGGTGGTGTCATCTGCATATCTGAGGTTATTGATATTCCTCCTGGCAATCTTGATTCCAGCTTGTGCTTCTTCCAGCCCAGCGTTTCTCATGACGTACTCTGCATAGAAGTTAAATAAGCAGGGTGACAATATACAGCCTTGATGTACTCCTTTTCCTATTTGGAACCAGTCTGTTCTTCCATGTCCAGTTCTTACTGTTGCTTCCTGACCTATATACAGGTTTCTCAAGAGGCAGGTCAGGTGCTCTGGTATTCCCATCTCTTTCAGAATTTTCCACAGTTTATTGCGATTGACACAGTCAACAGCTTTGGCATAGTCAATAAAGCAGAAATAGATGTTTTTCTGGAACTCTCTTGCTTTTTTGATGACCCAGTGGATGTTTGCAATTTGATCTCTGGTTCCTCTGCCTTTTCTAAATCCAGCTTGAACATAGAAGTCAATGGTTCACGTATTGCTGAAGCCTGGCTTGGAGAATTTTGAGCATTACTTTACTAGTGTATGAGATGAGTGCGTGCAACTTTGCAGTAGTTTGAGCATTCTTTGGCATTACCTTTCTTTGGGATTGGAATGAAAACTGACCTTTTCCAGGCCTGTGGCCACTGCTGAGTTTTCCAAATTTGCTGGCATATTGAGTGCAGCACTTTCACAGCATCATCTTTTAGGATTTGAAATACTCAACTGGAATTCCATTGCCTCCACTAGCTTTGTTCGTAGTGATGCTTCCTAAGGCCCATTTGACTTCACATTCCAGGATGTCTGGCTCTAGGTTGAGTGGGAATGATCACACCTTCGTGATTATCTAGGTCATGAAGATCTTTTTTGTACAGTTCTTCTTTGTATTCTTCCTAATATCTCCTGCTTAAAACTTTAAGACAAAATTTTAACTTAAAATTTTAAATTTTTTTAATATTACAGATGAGGTGAAAGTCTTCCCAGGTCATCACCCCCATTCCTTGTCTCCTATCTCTTGCCCCAAAAGTAACCATTGCTAAAAATACACTGTGAGTTTATTTAAACATAAATGGTATAGTAGTAAACATGTTATTCTGGAACTTGTATTTTTCAATCATGAGAATGTTTTCAGATTTTTCTATGTTAGGACATATAGTTCCTCCCCAAGAAACAGCATTTAATTACTAACTCTTGTAGCAGAATATATAAGAAGTCACAACCCACTCCATTATTCTTGCCTGGAAAATTCCATGGACAAAGTAACCTAGAGGGCTACAGTCCTTGGGGGTTGCAAAGAGTTGGGTATGACTTACCAACTAAGCATGATGTAAAAGAAGTCATGCCTAGGACATCTTGAAGAGCCTGAACTTTGGTGAGCGGCTGTGTGAAGTTTGTTAAAGTGATAATTCACCGTCTTTCTGAATTTTAAACATACTGATTATTCCCTGTGAATTTGAGGGTGGCTGTTTTAGACTGGGCTATATGTAAACAATGGTCCTAGCATAGCACATACAAATTGATGATAGTGAGAGCCAGCACTTAATCTTGAACACCTGAAGAGAATGATTGACTTATTGAATTAAAAAACCTTATATGCTACCTCTCCTTGTTCTCTGATGGTTGGATTCCTCATACAGACATTATCAATATAGAATGCTCAATTACAAATTTGACTACCATGAATGGGTAGTTGAAATTGGGTATCTTTTCCTTAAGGACTAAAATGATATCTAACAATACGTTTTGTGAAAATTTCTGTATCTGTGGTTGGTTATGAGGATTCAGAGGCAAGGAAACAACAGTGTGGCTATTAACTGTACAGTTCACCATATGGATGGTAGGAGTGAGTGTAATAAAGATGGCTTGTCTGGACAAGTAATTTCTGTTCATGGAAGACTCAACTGATATTTACGAAGTTTCCAGAAGTTTTTAAGTCCAGAAAGTCCTTTGTGAATACGTGATAACAGGAAACCAAAGATATTTAGGTATCAACAAATATATAATAATAAATTAATAAATAAAACCAATGCAAAGAAATAGAGGAAAACAACAGAATGGGAAAGACTGGAGATCTCTTCAAGAAAATTAGAGATACCAAGGGAACATTTCATGCAAAGATGGGCTCGATAAAGGACAGAAATGGTATGGACCTAACAGAAGCAGAAGATATTAAGAGGAGGTGGCAAGAGTACACAGAAGAACTGTACAAAAAAGATCTTCATGACCCAGATAATCACGATGGTGTGATCACTCACCAGGCTTCGCCGTCCCTGGGATTCTCCAGGCAAGAACACTGGAGTGGGTTACCATTTCCTTCTCCAATGCGTGAAAGTGTAGAGTGAAAGTAAAGTCTCTCAATCGTGTCTGACTCCTAGTGATCCCATGGACTGCAGCCTACCAGGCTCCTCTGTCCATGGGATTTTCCAGGCAAGAGTACTGGGAGTGGGGTGCCATTGCCTTCTCCAGTCTATAGGACTACTAGATATCAATTAACATTTTAGTAAATAGTTAATGAACACCAACAATGTACCAAGAAATATACCAAGTGATTAGGGAAAGCAATAATTTTCATCAATTAACAAAAGGTTTCCAAAAAGAGGTAGCAGTTGAGAAAGCCTTCCATGGGGAACGGGGTGGTGGGGGTGGTAGAGAAGTTTGAAATACTGGAAACAGCAAATTAAAAAAAATATATTTATTTACTTATTTGGCTGCTCTGGGTCTTAGTTGAAGCATGTGGGATCTAGCTCCCTGACCAGAAATCCGGATCGAACCTAACCCTAACCCTGCATTGGGAGGGAGGAGCCTCAGCCACCGGACCACCAGGGAAATCCTTGGTAACAGCGTGTTTTAACTCATAAGTTATAAGTCCTTGAAGGCATTGTCTATATGTGGTAATTATCCTACTGTTTTAACGACCTTCACTTTATGCCCGTCACAAAACTTGTAGCCTGTCATCTTTAATAAACGAATTGCATAACTTGAGTGGAGGCATGCCATGCCTCTGGGGAGATTCTCTAACTTTAGCCTGTGCAACATAGTACCTCGAGGGCTTGTTGTAACACAGATGATTGGGTGTCACTCTCAGAGTTTGGGATTCCCTAGGTCTGAGACAGAGGGGTGAGAATTTGCCTTTCTGTAAAGGTGATGTAAAATTTCCCACGTGATGCTAATGGATCCAGGATCTTTGGAAAGCCATTGCTTTAGAGTAATTTATATTTACATTGCTAACATTCTTGGTTTTCTCTAAGCATCCAGAAAACTTATAATTCTTGTCAAATTAAGAATCCTGAAAAAGTCTCATCCGATTTTGAGGGCAATCAAAATGTTTGGGTGTGAATCTTACTCATTTTTGCATAACCTGTGGCCTATTACAATGACGTTTAGCAAATACAAGGGTTCAAAAATACAATATTGAATACTGAATTGACTGAATATTGATTGAATTGATTGCAATATTGAATATTGCATTGAACATTGATTGAAATCAAATGTGCAGTAAATATTGTTCCTTAATCACCCCTTAGTAAAAAAAAAAAAAAAGGAATGGATAATTACCATTCCTGAGTTAGAAATATGTATACCAGTATCCTTGCCTGGAGAATCCCACGGACAGAAAAGTCTGGCTGGCCACAGTCCATAGGGTCACATAATCTTTGTGTTGGTCCTACTTAAGTGACACGACTTAAGTGACTTAGCACGGCACATAGAAGGGTTGTTGAAGAAAAATTAAATTCGGCTCCTCAAGTCCATTAGCAATTTCCCCTCCTGATTTGCTTTAGATATTCACAAGTGCAACTCACCAGAAGCCTGGTGTTGACTTGAGTCTGGATTAACATAAACATCCAACACGGTTCTTCGGACAATCATAGCTAGTGTGATCAGGTTCGGTCAGGTTCAGAAAACAATCTTCCCTCCTGCCTAGCGTTGGGGCCAGTGCTGCCTCCTGCTGAGGCGAATTTACTCTGGCTGGAGCTGAGCCCAGGCATCCGGACTACCACTGGACCTTCATTTTCGCCCAGGGAAAGCTCGAGACTTCCCGCCAAACGCGCGGGTGTACGTCTCTCGGCGCCCCAGGCGCAGGCAAGACTGCGCATGTGCGGGACCAGCGGCCGCTCCTACCGCAACGGTCCCACGGACCGCGAGCTATGGCGGAGACGGAAGCGACCCTGCTGCGCCAGTTTCCGCTCTTTCTGCCCCAGAACCGGGCGAAAACCGTGTATGAAGGCTTCATTTCGGCTCAGGTATTCGCCCGGCTGATGCTCTTTCGCTCGGAGAGCTTTCCTTTGGCGGCGCAGCCTGGGCCGTGGAAGTCTGTGACCTGAAGGGTTAGGGGAATCGGACTTGCGGTTTTTGAGAAGGGTGGCCCGCGAGGGCTCCTCGGAGAGTATTAGTTTGAGAATTGTGGGCTGTTGCTGGAAACCCGTTGCTCGCCGCCGTTTGCACGCCTGGGCCGGGGTAACCGCCGACAGGAGACGCCAGGAGGTCCGCGCGCGGGGAGAGTGGGGCGGGGGCGCGGGGGGAAACCGGCTGCGGGCCACGCCCCCTCGTCCCCGCCCCTCTCTGCCTGGCTCCTGTGTTAGCGTCGGTCGCACGTTTCAAGTTTTGAAAAAATTGGTCAGTTTTTGCTTGCCGCGATACTTAACATTCGCCCAGCCCCGCGAAGGTCGGAGGCCATTCAGAGGGCTGTCTGCGCTCGCTCATTATATTGGTATTGCCTGAAGAAAGAACATTTTTGAGGAGAATCTCATTTTGACTCTCTGCCAAATCCAGGGTACCAGAGCACATCCAGTTGCAGTATTTAGTAGGAACTCATGACAACCGAATTATCTTTGCCGATTCCAGGTGGCCTCTCTTGTGGAGTTTATTACACGTAGTAAACACGTGTAGGGCTTTGAAGTTACAAAGCACTTTCCAACTACAATATCTCGCCTAATCCTCAGTATTTTGAAGCAGAAAAAAAAAAATCTCATTTTATTGTTGAGTAAATCACGGCATGGGGAATTGGGGGGGATTAAGTTACTTGTCCTTGATCGCAACAGACTCCTTTAAACTCAGTATATCTAATGCCACTCGTAGGTTTTCCTCTTCTACCAAGCTACCTTAGGTTAGAATTCTGGGTATAGACTTTGCTTTCTGGACAAATTCGCCCTCTCCCCAACTAGCGCACATATTTTTTAAGGATAGAGGCCATGTTTTAGCAGTTACCACATGTTTTGAAGTTTCCTTAAAACACAATCAAGAATATGAGTGAATTATTTAAATTCACATGCTAAATGAAAATTTTACCTATTCCTAAGAATATTAGGTGTAGAACTAATCCTAAATAACACGGATTAAGAAAAGATTATAGACCACACACTTGAACTTCGTTTTCAAATTCATTGTGACCATCACAGAAAGTAGATTTCATCACGAAAGGTTAAATTTCATTGTTACTTCTGAAATAAAGTTAATCCACCTTTTCCTCCCCCAGTTGGAAGTATTGGTCTTTAATTACCGAGTTGAAAACTTTCACAACATTTAGAAAAGTTGAAGAGATATTGCTTGTATCTGCTGAAGCTTCTTAGAAAACATGTGGCCATCAGTAGTCAGATGAAATTTTATTAGGATCCTTGCTTATAGCTACAATTTTCATTTTACTTGGTTTAAGCAGCTGTTGAAATCCTAACCTGAAGATCTTATTTAACATTGTTTTGGTGGAGCTCGGTTTTTCTAAAAATGTTTGTCTTGTATATAATTTCAAATTTACAGAAACATAGCAAGGATGTAGGAAAAATTTGTGTATACATTTGAGGAGATTCACTATTTTCTATTTGCCTCATTTGATTTATTCTGATGTGTATGTGGGTGGGTGTGTATACACATTATTTCCCTGAACAGTTTGAGATTAAGTTGCAGACACGGTGCTGCTTTATTCCTGAATACTTAAGTGTGTATTTCATGACAACAAGGACACACCCATAACATAGCCTCAGTACCATTATCAAAATCAGGAAATTTAATCACCATATAATACCATTATCTAATCTGAAGTCCAAATTCAGATTTTTTTTTATGTTGCCAATTATGTTTTTTAATACCCCTTCCCAGCCCCTAACCATCTGATGTAAAATGTCACGTTACATTGGTTGTCCTATCTCCTTAATCTGGAGTAGTTCCTTAGTCTTCCTCTGTTTTTCATGAACTTGGACATTTTGGGGGTACAGGCTGGTCATTAGGTAGAATGTCCCTCAATTTAGATTTGACTCTTTCCTCATCGTTAAATTCAGGTTATGCATTTCTGACACATATGCCACAGAAAGAATATCATATCCTTTTTAGGGCATGGGATGTCAGCAGGTCTCATTACTGATCATGTTATCTCTGATCACAGGTTTAAGGTGGCATCTGCCAGATTTTCCTCTTGTAATTATTAAGGACTTAGAGGAAGCTACTTTGAGACATCAAACTCTTTTCCCTCCCCACCACCTCCATTGTAGCAGCCGTTGACTCTTGTTCCAGTCAGTTAATTGATGTTTCCCAATGATGATTTTCTTTCTTCTATATTTATTAATTGGCATTCTGTGATAGAGTGACTTTCCCTTTGCCATTTATTTATATCAGGCTTATGGATTTTAAAAGTAATTTATCTAATAATCATTTCTTTTCTATTTGATGTTTAAATTATCCCAGATTTGGCCAGTGAGACAATATTTTTCTTGATGTGCTTTATTTTTTAGAACTTAATTTTAATTTGTAGTTTTCCTGCACTTGGGAGTTATTTAATAGAAGATCTAAAGTTTTTTTCATGGAATGTCTTTTTTCATTTTAATTTGCTATTTCTGGTTTTATTGCACTGTGAATAAACAGTAATGTTTGTAAAAATAAAATTTTATTTATTTGTGGGTGATCTGTGTGTGTTTTCTCTGTTACGAGATTCTTTAACTCCCCTTAAGTAAGCTTTGGCAGTTTGTTTCCTTTGAGAATTTTCATCTAGATTTTTGAATTTATTGGTTTAAAAGTTTATGATACTCTCTTATTATCCTTTTAATGGCTTTGGGATCTATAATGATGCTCCCTGTTTTGGTTGCCTTTGCTGTATATGACTGTTCCACACCTTATTGCCTTAAAACAACAGACATTAAATTATCTCACCTTTTCTGTGGATCAGGAATTTGGATGTGACTGAGCTAGATGACAGAGGAGGCGATGGCACCCCATGCCAGTACTCTTGCCTGGAAAATCCCATGGACAGAGGAGCTTGGTGGGCTGCAGTCCATGGGGTCTCGATGAGTCAGACACGACTGAGTTACTTCACTTTCACTTTTCACTTTCATGCATTGGAGAAGGAAATGGCAACCCACTCCAGTGTTCTTGCCTGGAGAATCCCAGGGACGGGGGAGCCTGGTGGTCTGCCGTCTATGGGGTTGCACAGAGTTGGACACGACTGAAACGACTTAGCAGCAGCAGCAACAGCAGCTGGATGATCTTGGATCAGTGTTTCTCCTGAGACTGCAGTGAAGATTTTGGACAGGATGTCTGTTATCTAAAGACTTGACTAGAGCAAGAAAATTTTGCTGCCAAGATTGCTTATTCACACAGCTATAGATTCAGTTCAGTTCAGTCGCATCTGACTCTTTTCGACCCCATGAATTGCAGCATGCCAGACCTCCATCAACAACTCCTGGAGTTCACCCAAACTCATGTCCATTGAGTCAGTGATGCTATCCAGCCATCTAATCCTCTGTTGTCCCCTTCTCCTCCTGCCCCCAATCCCTCCCAGCATCAGAGTCTTTTCCAATGACTCAACTCTTCTCATGAGGTGGCCAAAATATTGGAGTTTCAGCTTTAGCATCAGTCCTTCCAAAGAACACCGAGGACTGATCTCCTTTGGAATGGACTGGTTGGATCTCCTTGCAGTCCAAGGGACTCTCAAAAGAGTCTTCTCCAACATCACAGTTCAAAAGCATCAATTCTTCGGCACTCAGCTTTCTTCACAGTCCAACTCTCACATCCATACATGACCACTGGAAAAACCATAGCCTTGACTAGCTATAAATAAGAGGACTCGATTTTTTACTGCTATTGATAGAGGCCTCAGTTCCTCACTATGTGGACCTCTCATAGTGTTGTTTGACTGTCATCACAACAGGGCAGCTGTCTTCCCCCTGAGTGACTGATAAAACAGAAAGTTAAGCAGAAAGTTGCACAGTGCTTTTTCTCTCCCAGTCTCTAAAGTTACACATTTACTTCTGTTTTAATTCTGTTTGTTAGAAGCAAGGTCTCAAATCCGATCCATATTAAAAGGAGATGAGGCACCAATGCTTTAAGGTAGAAATGGCAAAGAAATTATGAATATAGTCTCATGTCCATTCCTGATATTGGTATTTTGTGTGTGTCTCTTCTTTTTCCTGATGGATTTGGATAGAGACCTGTAAGTCTTACTGATCTTTACAGAGAATCTACTTTGATTTTTTATTTTTCTCTGGTACTTTCTGTTTCTGTTTCATTGATTCCTGATCTTAAATTTCCTAATTTGTTTAGGTGGAAGATTAGGTCTTTGATATTGAGACATTTTTCTTTTATAGTGTAGATACAATATTATTTATATAATAAGAATTCTGTTAAATTTATTGGATCTCACTTTATAGTGTAGAATATGATTTATTTTGGTAAATGTTCTGTGTATACTTGGAAAGAATGTATATTATGTTGCTGTTGGGTGCTGCTGCTGCTGCTAAGTCGCTTCAGTCGTGTCCGACTCTGTGCGACCCCACAGATGGCAGCCCATTGGGCTCCGTGCAGCCTACCAGGCTCCTCCGTCCATGGGAGTTTCCAGGCAAGAGTACTGGAGTGGGATGCCATTGCCTTCTCCGCTGTTGGGTAGACTGTTCTATAAATGTCAGGTCAGATTGGTTCATAATGCTATTCAAATTTTGTATATCCTTACTGAGTTTCTGTAGTTGCTCAGTTAATGAAAGGGGGTATTGAAATTTTCAGCTGCATTCAGTTTGTTTGATCGCTCAGTCTTGTCTGACTCTTTGCAACCCATGAAGCATAGCACTCCAGGCCTCCCTGTCCATCAACAACTCCTGGAGTTTACCCAAACTCATGAACACTGAGTCAGTGATGCCATCCAGCCATCTCATCCTCTGTCATCCCCTTCTCCTGTCCTCAATCTTTCCCAGCATCAGGGTCTTTTCAAATGACTCAGCTCTTCACATTAGGTGGCCAAAGGAGTTTAAGTTTCAACATCAGTCCTTCCAGTGAACACCCAGAACTGATCTCCTTCAGGATGGACTGGTTGGATCTCCTTGCAGTCCAAGGGACTCTCAAGAGTCTTCTCCAACACCACAGTTCAAAAGCATCAATTCTTTGGCCCTCAGCTTTCTTTATAGTGCAACTCTCAAATCCATACATGACTACTGAAAAAACCATAATCTTGACTAGACAGATCTTTGTTGGCAAAGTAATGTCTCTGCTTTTNAAAGGGATAGTGATCACTGTAGTAACTTGCATATTAAATTTTAAAAGCAAAAATTGGCATTCTTCAAATAAAATATACTGAGGTTGCTGATGAAAATTACAATGATAACGTTTTGTGCTTAGTTGCTTAGTCATGTCCAACTCTTTATGATCCCAGGACTGTAGGCCATTAGGCTCCTCTGTCCAAGGAAATTCTCCAGGCAGGAATACTGGAGTGGGTTGCCAAGCCCTCCTCCAGGGGATCTACCCAACCCAAGGATCAAGCCTAGGTCTCCCACAATGCAGGTGGATTCTTTACCATCTGAGCCGCTAGGGAAGCCGATAACATTAAGTAGGAATACAGGATCTGAGGATATTCTCAAAATGAAATTGATAAATTTTTATTGATAGTTTGCATGCTGGATGAATGCTCGTCAATTATCCATCCAGGACCTAGCACACGGTGAGCGTGAAAGCCATCACAACCATAGTACAGGTAAGTGTTATGACAAGAGCTGGAAGCTGATGTAAACTCTGTGAGCAGCATAAATTTGCAAATTATCAGCATTAGAAAGGAATGTAATACTGTAAAAGCATATACATATCTATACTATATATAAATATGTAACCTAAATTTTAGGGAGTGACAGAGAGGGTATTTACAAAGGGACTGTGAAATGATTTTTTGCATATGAAAAGCACTATGTGATTTCAAATAGTCTAAAAGGTCATATCAGACCACCTAACCTGCCTCTTGAGAAATCTGTATGCAGGTCAGGAAGCAACAGTTAGAACTGGACATGGAAAACAGACTGGTTCCAAATAGGAAAAGGAGTACGTCAAGGCTGTATATTGTCACCCTGCTTATTTAACTTCTATGCAGAGTACATCATGAGAAACGCTGGACTGGAAGAAACACAAGCTGGAATCAGGATTGCCGGAAGAAGTATCAATAACCTCAGATATGCAGATGACACCACTCTTATGGCAGAAAGTGAAGAGGAGCTCAAAAGCCTCTTGATGAAAGTGAAAGAGGAGAGCGAAAAAGTTGGCTTAAAGCTCAACATTCAGAAAACTATGATCATGGCATCTGGTCCTAAACTGTGGAAAATTCTGAAAGAGATGGGAATACCAGACCACCTAACCTGCCTCTTGAGAAATCTGTATGCAGGTCAGGAAGCAACAGTTAGAACTGGACATGGAACAACAGACTGGTTCCAAATAGGAAAAGGAGTACTTCAAGGCTGTATATTGTCACCCTGCTTATTTAACTTCCATGCAGAGTACATCATGAGAAACGCTGGACTGGAAGAAACAAGTTGGAATCAAGATTGCCGGGAGAAATAGCAATAACCTCAGATATGCAGATGACACCACTCTTATGGCAGAAAGTGAAGAGGAGCTAAAAAGCCTCTTGATGAAAGTGAAAGAGGAGAGTGAAAAAGTTGGCTTAAAGCTCAACATTCAGAAAACGAAGATCATGGCATCCGGTCCCATCACTTCATGGGAAATAGATGAGGAAACAGTGGAAACAGTGTCAGACTTTATTTTTTTTGGCTCCAAAATCACTGCACATGGTGGCTGCAGCCATGAAAGTAGAAGACACTTACTCCTTGGAAGGAAAGTTATGACCAACCTAGATAGTATATTCAGAAGCAGACACATTCCTTTGCCGACTAAGATCCGTCTAGTCAAGGCTATGGTTTTTCCTGTGGTCATGTATGGATGTGAGAGTTGGACTGTGAAGAAGGCTGAGCGCCGAAGAATTGATGCTTTTGAACTGTGGTGTTGGAGAAGACTCCTGAGAGTCCCTTGGACTGCAAGGAGATCCAACCAGTCTATTCTGAAGGAGATCAACCCTGGGATTTCTTTGGAGGGAATGATGCTGAAGCTCAAACTCCAGTACTTTGGCCACCTCATGTGAAGATTTGACTCATTGGAAAAGGCTCTGTTTCCCTATCTATTTCCCATGAAGTGATGGGACCAGATGCCATGATCTTCATTTTCTGAATATTGAGAAAAGGCTCAGAGCCTTTTCCATGCTGGGAGGGATTGGGGGCTGGAGGAGAAGGGGACGACAGAGGATGAGATGGCTGGATGGCATCACTGACTCGATGGACGTGAGTCTGAGTGAACTCCGGGAGTTGGTGATGGACAGGGAGGCCTGGCGTGCTGCGATTCATGGGGTTGCAAAGAGTCGGACAGGACTGAGCGACTGAACTGAACTGAACGTTTACAGTTGTTATCCAAGATTAGGTCCTTGACTTTTATGTTGCTAATTCTTCATTTTTCACACATAATCTAATCCCCTTTCCTGTTTTCTGTATTTTTTTTTTTTTAATTTCCTGAATCCCCTAGCTCTCTCAAAGGACTTGATGTAGGAGCTTCAGGATGGAAGGCCCTGGAAAGTGGTTTTTAGTTTTCTTCTTACAGGCAGTTTTGACGTTTATATGGTTCTCTTTCTTATGCTTCTGCCTAAGACAGGGGATATTTGTGGTTCTATTTGCTTTTAATTTTGATGTACATATTTTTGGGGAATGGTATGTAGACAGATTCAGATTTAGGCAACTGTTGATACTTTTGTTTGCTGTAAATTTGGAAATTCTTCATGAGAGCAGTTAACATTTTTTCCTATGATTTAACTAAAAAAAGATAATTTTAGACATTTTCTTGAATCAGTATTATGACATGTGACATGGCATTTGACTTTTTAAATGGTTGGATTTTGCAAATAAGGGACTTTGGAATTTTATTATTTTACGTAACAGTTGAGTAGAGTAGTTTTACTATTTTTCATGTAAATTTTGAGTTCCAGATTGTTCTTACACCTATGTGTGGGGTGTCTATAAAGTAAGGTTAAGGTTACTACATAATACTTTTTAGTGGTTTAATGAAATAGTGAATTATTGTTACTTGACCTTTTGAAAAGGTCAGTAGTACATTTTGTTTCATTTTTTTAAAGGACATTTAAATGTAATGAAAGTCAGAACTGCAATATTACCATGAAAGTAAAGGTTATGGGGTACATTTAATTGTGTTCCTCTATTTTTGAAACTGCTTTGAGGGAGATTCTGATAAAATTCTCGTGGTAATTGTTTTTCAAGAATTTTATTACTCTTTTTCATTTTATACTGTTGGAGTAAAAGATTATATTTCTGTTTGTCTTTTTCTGCTTACCTTTGCTTAGATTTCATGTGTATTATGCTATTTAAGGTACAAAGTTTAAGCTGCTTTCCCATTCACTTTCTCAAGAAAGTAAAACAGTATATTTCTCAGAGAACTGTCCTTCTTTCCTTAGAAGGACTTTTAAGTAAAATTTAGTTTTTTCAGATTATGGTTAATGAATATTTAAATTAAAATAAGTAACAGTGTTTCAAGGATTTTATTTATTAAAGGTCTTTAAGTGTGGAAGAACTAAATATACTCTGATTTATGAAAATATTTCTCTGATGTCTGTATATTAAGATTATTTAAATATTTTCACTTTATTAAAATTTGGAAAACTACAATAGGGAATTTCTTTTTTCTTGAATTTATTTCCTAAGAACATTGAACTTTCTCCTTTATGTCTGCATAACAATTTGTTAGTATTTCTTATTTATGTGAATGACTTTTTCTTTAAAAACAGAATCCTGTCTCAGTGTTTTGATTACCCAGTAATCACAAAAGTTTCTGACATATTTTTGAGTTATTTTCCCTTAAATGCACTATTTTGTTGCTTGTATTTTAACAAGTATTTGAATAAAGTTGATACCTTTTAGAAAATACAGGAAAATGTTGCCTTTTTTATGTTATTCTAATTGACTTCACTTAATTTGAGTGAACCTTTTTAATATTTTCCACAGGGAAGGGATTTCCACCTTAGACTATTGCTGCCTAAAGATTTACAGCTGAGGAATGCCAGGTAATGTGGTGTTTTGTTATATACTCTACAGGCATCTTGGTGGGATGGACAGTCACATCTGTATAAGCTGATTCTGTTTGTTAGAGTTCTCCTTATTAATTAGCCAGAAGCATTTCTGATTTTTGCAAATCAGTGTGCTTTTTAAATGATTTTCTGTGGTGTTGAAGTGCTCTTCAACAGCAACACAGTCTAATTTACCTTTTATTTAAAGCAGTAAACAACAAGTGAAAATATTTGGAGAATAGAAAATAATTAGAAAACTTTGTTTCCAACTTTTTGACTGATGTTAATTATGTGTATGTTCAGGCATGGGAAGCCCCACAACATCAGTTCTGCCCTGATAGAAATTAGGTGTCAACATGGGCTATAGGTATTGACAGCCCTTCAAGGAATGTAAAGAGATGAGAATAGAAATTTAAGTAGCACCTAAAATCTAATTTCTGCTCCAAAATTTTTCTGAGGGTAGGAAGGGAAGAAGAATCCAGAGACAGTTATGGGTAGAACTGACAGGATTTTGTGACTGATCAGAAGTGGGAGATAAGAGGGAGACAGGAGTGGAGGATTCTTTGCAAATTCCTAACTCATATCACTGAGCTGGAGAAGAGGTCACATATGGAAGAAGTTGAAGGGGAATTGTTTTAAGGCATATCAGATGTGAAGTATGAACAGGAGATTTTAGTAGGTAGTAGTATTTTGGTTGGAGAAGGAAATGTCAACGCACTCCAGTACTCTTGCCTGGAGAATCCCAGGGACAGAGGAGCCTGGTGGGCTGCCCGTCTATGGGGTTGCACAGAGTCGGACACAACTGAAGCGACTTAGCAGCAGCAGCAGTGTTTTGGTGGGGAACTTAAGCATGAAGCTTGGAGTGGAGATGTGTGTAGAAGTCACAGTAGGCATGGGATTTGGGGCCATGAATATGGATAGGTTTTCCTGCATGGATAGAGTGAGAAGAGAAAGCTAGTAACATAATCTTGAGGGCATAACAATATTTAAAGGTGTGGTAAATAAAGAAGACCTTGAAATAAGACAAAGGATTGACCAGGTTTAACAGGAAAACCTGTACAGTTGTTTCTGAAACCAAAAAAAGAGCAGCTTAAAAGTCAGAGCGGTTAACAGTGCTTAGTGTTGGAAAGGGGTCAGGTTAGATTGCACGTTTCATGTAGTGGTTGAAGTCGGCTTGTATTGGGGTTTTTGGAGTGGGTAGAAAGGAAATGTAAACAGTATAAACTACTTTGAAGAACAGGAGTGGCTAGAGAAGGGTGTGCAGTCAAGGAAGAGTTATAATTACATGTTTTCTTAAAAATAAGATTTGCTTAAATAAGTTACAGAGGAAAAAACGCTAGTGGAAAGTAAGAATACCACAGTAAAGGAGTAATTCATGAATTGATGTGACCGAGTTGGTGGCAGGAGGTGGAAAGTACATTTGAACGTGGGGTTCCCCATGGGCAGTCAAATGAGCTACTCTGCCCCTGTGACAGGAGATAGCAGAGAGGATGTGGGTTAGCAGACCAGAAAAGGCGAGTCATGATGGTTTGAAAAGACCATGGTTGGGAAAACTCAGACTTTCTACTTGAGGTAAGTAAAAGCATTTCTAGAATAGTTACCTAACAATGTTAAGAATGCAGCTGAGGGTAAGCCAGTAGATAGATGAACATTAATTTATCACTGCATACACAGTTAAAAGTATGTATGTCCTTAATCCGGAATTTAAGGAAGGTTAGATTGTTATAATGGACACAGGAGCCTATGGGGCTACAGTCCACGAAGTCTCAAAGAGGCAGATACGACTAAGCCAGCACAAATACAGATTATTATAATGCATTTGGTTTCTCAAATACAAATTCTGTAAATTATAATCAGAACTGTTGGTTTTATTTAACCTACCTTGGAAAAGAATCCAGTTCAAGAAAACGTTGCTTTGGATTTGTTAAAATGTTAAAAACAATGTACTTGCTTGTACATTTTGTACAAACAAAACAATGTTTGTTTGCTTGTCATTTGCTGATTGTAGTCATTTATATTTTGAAATAAAGTTAGTATGAACAGTTTGAAGACATGACTTTCAACAGTAGTAGCGGTAAAAATTTTATTAACTTGTTAGAATTATGTTTATGTCATTCTTTTCTGTGTATGTACATATTAGAGTTAGCATACAAATGTTTTTTCCTTTTAATTCTAAACAATGAACAAACCATTTTGTTCCATTAAAATTTTAGATTACTTTGTAGTTGGCAGCTGAAAGCAGTACTTAATGGATATCATCACATAATACAACAGGTAAGTCCTTTTTTTAAAAGATTTGTTTGAAGTGAGGGTAGATAGTTAATCTGGTCACATGGACCACAGCCTTGTCTAACTCAATGAAACTATGAGCCATGCTGTGTAGGGCCACCCAAGATGGATGGGTCATGGTGGAGAGTTCTGAAAAAATGTGGTCCACTGGAGAAGGGAATGGCAAACCACTTCAGTATTCTTGCCTTGAGACCCCAGTGATCAGTATGAAAAGGCAACAAGATAGGACACTGAAAGATGAACTCCCCAGGTTGGTAGGTGCCCAATATGCTTTTGGATGTCAGTGGAGTAGTAACTCCAGAAAGAATGAAGAGACGGAGTCAAAGCAAAAACACCACTCAGTTGTGGATGTGACTGGTGATGGAAGTAAAGTCTTATGCTGTAAAGAGCAATATCGATAGGAACCTGGAATGTTAGGTCCATGAATCAAGGCAAATTGGAAGTGGTCAAACAGGAGATGACAAGAGTGAACGTCGAAATTTTAGGAATCAGCGAGCTAAAATAGACTAGAATGGGTGAATTTAACTCAGATCATTATATCTACTACTGTAGGCAAGAATCCCATAGAAGAAATGGAGTAGCCATCATAGTCAACAAAAGAGTTTGAAATGCAGTATTTGTATGCAATCTCAAAAATGACAGAATGAAATCTGTTCGTTTCCAAGGCAAACCATTCAATATCACAGTAATCCAAGACTATGCCCTGACCAGTAATGCTAAACAAGCTGAAGTTGAATAGTTCTATGAAGACCAACAAGACCTTCTAGAACTAACACCCAAAAAGGATGTCCTTTTCATTATAGGGGACTGGAATGCAAAAGTAGGAAGTCAAGAAATACCTGGAATAATAGGCAAATTTGGCCTTGAAGTACAGAATGAAGCAGGTCAAAGGCTAATAGAGTTTTGCCAAGAGAACACACTAGTCATAGCAAACACCCTCTTCCAAAACCACAAGAGAAGACTCTACACATGGACGTCAGGAGATGGTCAATACCAAAAGCAGATTGATTATATACTTTGCAGCCAAAGATGGAGAAGCCCTATACAGTCAGCAAAAACAAGACCAGAAGCTGTGGCTCAGTTGATGAATTCCTTGTTGCCAAATTCAGACTTAAATTGAAGAAAGAAGGGAAAACCTCTAAACCATTCAAGTATGACCTAAATCAGATCCCCAACAGTTATGCAGTGGAAGTGAGAAATAGATTCAAGGGATTAGAGCTGAAAGACAGAATGCCTGAAAAACTATGGTGAAGGTTCGTGACATTGTACAGGAGGCAGAGATCAAGACCATCCCCAAGAAAAAGAATTGCAAAAAGGCAAAATGGTTGTCTGAGGAGGCCTTACAAATAGCTGTGAAAAGAAGAGAAGCGAAAGGCAAAGGAGAAAAGGAAAGATATTCCCATTTGAATGCAGAGTTGCAAAGAATAGCAAGGAGAGATCAGAAAGCCTTCCTCAGTTATCAGTGCAAAGAAATAGAGGAAAACAATAGAATGGGGAAGACTTGAGATCTCTTCAAGACTAGAGATACCAAGGGAACATTTCATGCAAAGATGGGCTTGAAATGGTATGGACCTAACAGAAGCAGAAGCTATTAAGAAGAGGTGGCAAGAATACACAGGAGAACTATACAAAAAAGATCTTCATGACCCAGATAACCATGATGATGGGATCACTCACCTAGAGCCACACATCCTGGCATGTGAAGTCCAGATGAGCTATTTCAAATCCTACAAGATGATGCTGTGAAAGGGCTGCACTCAATACACCAGCAGATTTGGAAAACTCACCAGTGCCCACAGGCCTGGAAAAGGTCAGTTTTCATTCCAATCCCAAAGAAAGGCAATGCCAAAGAATGTTCAAACTACTTCACAATTGACCCTCATCTCAAGTGCTAGCAAAGTAATGCTCAGAATTCTCCAAGCCAGGCTTTAGCAGCACATGAACTGTGAACTTCCATATGTTTAGCTGGATTTAGAAAAGGCAGAGGAACCAGAGATCAAATTGCCAACATCCACTGGATCATAGAAAAAGCAAGAGAGTTCCTGAAAGACATCTACTTTTGCTTTATTGACTATGCCAAAGCGTTTGACTGTGTGTATCACTTTCATCAAGAGGGTCTTTAGTTCTTCTTTACTTTCTGCAATAAGGGTGGTGTCATTGGCATATCTGAGGTTATTGAAATTTCTCCTGGAAATCTTGATTCCAGCTTGTGCTTCATCCAGTCCAGCGTCTCTCATGATGTACTTTGCATATAAGTTAAATAAGCAGGGTGACAGTATAGAGCCTTGACCTACTCCTTTCCCGATTTGGAACCAGTCTGTTGTTCCATGTCCAGTTCTAACTGTTGCTTCTTAGCCTGCATACAGATTTCTCAAGAGGTAGGTCAGGTGGTCTGGTATTCCCATCTCTTTCAGAATTTTCCACAGTTTGTTGTGATCCACACAGTCAAAAGGTTTGGCATAGTCAACAAAGCAGAAGTAGATGTTTTTCTGGAACTCTTTCTTTTTCTATGATCCAACGCATGTTGACAATTTGATCTCTGGTTCCTCTGCCTTTTCTAAAACCAGCTTGAACATCTGGATGTTCATTTTGAGCATTACTTTGCTAGCGTGTGAGATGAGAACAATTGTGAGGTAGTTTGAACATTCTTCGGCATTGCCTTTCTTTGAGATTGGAATGAAAACTGACCTTTTCCATTCCTGTGGCCACTGCTGGGGTTTTCAAATTTGCTGGTGTATTGAGTGCAGCACTTTGACAGCATCATCTTGTAGGATTTGAAATAGCTCACCTGGAATTCCATCACCTCCACTAGCTTTGTTCGTAGTGATGCTTCCTAAGGCCTGCTTGACTTCACATTCCAGAAGTGTGGCTCTAGGTGAGTGATCCCACCATCATGGTTATCTTGGTCATGAGGATCTTTTTTGTATAGTTCTTCTATGTATTCCTGCCACCTCTTCTTAATAGCTTCTGCTACTGTTAGGTCCAGACCATTTCTGTCCTTTATCAAGCCCATCTTTGCATGCAATGTTCCCTTGGTATCTCTAATTTTCTTGAAGAGATCTCAAGTCTTCCCTATTCTATTGTTTTCCTCTATTTCTTCACATTGATTACTGAGGAAGGCTTTCTGATCTCTCCTTGCTGTTATTTGGAACTCTGCATTCAGATGGGTATATCTTTCTTTTTCTCCTTTGCCTTTCACTTCTCTTCTTTTCTCAGCTATTTTTACGGCCTTGCCAGACAACCATTTTGCCAAGCGAGGTTAGGAATTTACTAAATATGCTCTTTTTAAAACCTATTTTGCAAAGTGTTAAAACACAGTGGTTTAGTTCTTGCTGAATTCTGTAGGTTTTTTCTCTATCAAGCATTTTATGGAACCATATTTTATGTAAAATATTTTCTGTCTAAAGTCCTCAGCACATTTCCCGGTAGCATTTGTGTTGAAACTTTATTTCCATGTTTGGAACTTCAGGGCCTTCAAATGCATTCACTCTCTCTTCCTGAATAGTGGTGCTACCAAAAGTATCCCAGGACCCATTTAGGAGTTGTAGGATATCTGTGGCAAAAATGTGATTGTAGTTCAAGATTAGCAACAGAAAAGTGGGGTAGAAATCACTTAGGATCAGGCATGCATATGTAATAAGAGTAGATGTAAAGGCAGCATAGATGAAATATAGGCAGGATTTATTTAGTTACTTTTAATTTTTTTTAAAATTTATAAGTTATACTTTAGACACCCTTCACCCACTTTATTCACATCCCCACCCAAATTCAATTATTCGTAATGTTTAGGTTCCTCTTCCTGAAACTTCTTTTAATGATTAGAGAAACAAGCAAATCAGTTACTGAAGCAATTGAAAATAATGAAATACCTCTTGTGGAAAAGTAGATGTAAATAGAGCTGCCTTTCTTTTAATGGTTTATTAATTTGTGTGTTTTTCCTGATCTTCTGTTTTCTCTATCTTAAAGCAGGTTATTATCTATGGTAAATGACAATGACAGTTACTCTCACTTAAAGCAGTACTGAACCACAAAGAAATACAGGAAATTGTTTGATTTGTAGAAAGTAGACTGTCATTGCTGGCAATATAATTACAGCATATTTTTAAGGGAATGTTTACATGATTTCTCTTTGTGTTCTCTCCACTGTCCCCTCCCCTTTCACTGAGACTATGTTGTATGCTAAAGTTTAAGAAATGAATCTAATGAGATAGCGAAATAGCTTGAAGAAAAACTCTTAATGAAGACTTAAGATTCATAAGTTTTTCTCCACCGATTCACCAAGAGAGCTCCTAGAAAAAGCCCCAGTTATGTATCTCCCCCTCTGCCCTCCAAAACTATAGAACCCAGTATTAGTTTTAGTCTTTGTTTTATTCCAAAGTCCAGGTGAACGTTACTGTTCTTTCCTGGTATCATTTTTAACTTCATTAAATATGAGTCAGGGCGGGAGATGTGGTCAGCAGTCTTTTCTGTGAAGGGCTAGGTAGTAAATTTTACAGGTTTTGTGGACCCTAAGATCTCAGTTATGACTCCATAGCTCTGCCCTTGTAGCACAGAGCAGCTTTGACAAGAGGTAAATGAATAGGCATGGCTGCATTTCATTACAACTCTATAAAAACAGCTATTGGGCTGGATTTAGCCTCTGAGCTGTAGTTTGCACACTTTTGGTATAATTTATTACTCATCACTAGTCAACTACAGGGGAAATATATAGAAGAAGGGAAAGTCAAAGATTTGTTCTGCAAACATGTGCCCTACCAAGCTACATTAAGGTGTGAATCATATGCCTCGGGTATTGTTGAATACTTTAGATGATTATTTTCCTCCTCTAAAAACTGAAATTTACATATCAGTTTCAGAACTGTGTGGTGGTAGTGCAGTGCATTAGAAAAAGTAGCAAAAATAACATTATTTTGATTTCAAGCAGAGAAGTTATGTAGATTTATTTAATAAAGCAATTTTAATGAGAATTTTTTTGCTTTTATTTTATAATAATTTTCTTTTAAGAATCAAAGATTTCTAGGAAATGGAGCCCTGACACTTTAACATTGTACTTCAGAAGTTATTTACTTTTTGTCATATTATTGTAACTGTTTTACCTTATTGAAAGATTGACTCCTTTTGAATTAATACAGGTTAGTTGTGAAAGGACAAAATTAACAATTATAGGCAGTCTTTAAGGTCAAAGAAAAAATTAGAATAGACAGTATTATTGATTAGTTAATTCATTATTCTAACTAGATTTAATTGTATAGATTTGCCTGATTTTTATATTTTATACTCCTCTTGACATTCCAGTCATACTATTTTTTTTAATAGTGCTCTGGTTTGCTAGATTTGCTAAACTTGACAGTATTCTATGCTGAAGAAATAGAGTAATGTGTGAGACTTTCAGTGCCATGCTTACATAATTCAGCATATCTCACCAAATTAGATTTGAGGGCTTTAATTACTCTTTCAGAATGAAATTGGTAGAAATAATAGTGTTGATGACCAATAATTCAATTCTTATACTTTTAAGATAGCTAATTTTTTTTTTTTTATTTATATGGACTTTTAAAAAATTTCCATTTCCAGTGCATGGAGTATTCATTGAACACATGAAATTAATTAAAAATATGTTTTGGTCTAGAGAATGCAGCAGTCTCCTGATCTAGTGAGTTTTATGATGGAGTTGAAGATGCTTTTGGTAAGAATTTGTTTTCTAACACTGTCGTCATACTCTGTAAATCTGGTGTGTTTTTGTAATTCCTTTAAAAACTAACATTAGAATTTAAAACTTGTCAACTTCTCAACTCTGTCATTTAATGTTTTATTTTACTCGTGCATAAATGTGGATGGTACTTTTCTGGAACTGCAAGAGGAATAGAACTGTGTGTAAGAACCAATTTGATGGGTACACTTGACACCAGACTTGGACAGGTTGTGAAGAAATAAAGTGTACTTCTGGTCTGTCAGAGAGTGTAACATCAACAGAGATTAACAAATCACTCTTAAAGATACAATACAATGTATAAATAATTTCATATACAATTACAGATTTCTGAAAAACTTGTTAAGCTTCATTACATATATATGTCAGTTCAGTTCAGTTCAGTCGCTCAGTCTTGTCTGACTCTTTGCGACTCCATGAATCACAGCATGCCAGGCTTCCCTGTCCATCACCAACTCCTGGAGTTCACTCAGACTCATGTCCATAGAGTCAGTGATGCCATCCAGCCATCTGATCCTCTGTCGTCCCCTTCTCCTCCTGCCCCCAATCCCTCCCAGCATCAAAGTCTTTTCCAACGAGTCAACTCTTCGCATATATATATATATAGTTATATACAGTTGATTATTCAGTTAACTCTGCATAAATTGGCTTCCTAGGTGGCGCTAGTGGGAAAGAACCCATCTGCCAATGCAGGAGACATAAGAGACATGGGTTGGGAAAATCCCCTGGAGGAAGGCATGGCAACCCACTCCAGTATTCTTGCCTGGAGAATTCCCATGGACAGAGGAACCTGGAAGGCTACAGTCCATGGGATCGCAAAGAGTTGGACATGATTGAAACGACTTAGCATGCATGGATACATAAGATACTTGATTAGCAAAAGAAGACTACAGTAAATACCCATGGACCCATGAGCAAACTTCAAAGTTTTGCCTAAGATATTTCTTTACCTACCTACTCTTTTAGGAGAAGGGGACTGGAGCCTTTTAAAAGGTTTCCTACATTCTGAATTTGGTTCATTAGATATTCATGCTATCTTTTAACATATTCTACTTTTTTTGTTGTTGTAATCTGGCAGTTAAATTAGAGGTCTGAATGAAGTTGCATTCATTTCTCCTGATAATAATACTTTATGCTCTGTACTTCTTACTCTGCATAGGAGGTACATGGTGTGTGGTAGTTCCTCATTTAATAGAGTTAAGATTAATCAATAGGTTTAGATCCATCCAATATAAAGTTTCTGATCACCCTATCACCAACTGATTTTAGCTTCCAATAATGGTCATTAACTACATCCACTGTTTTGTTAGGGGTCACAAATGGTGATTTTTAAAAATCCATCATCTACATTTATTAGCTGAAAATTTCACAGAAAAGAAGTTCCCCTCATCATTTATTTGGTAAATTTGAGATCTTGCCCATACTGGAATGAGGATAAGTGCTTGATTTTTTTCCTTTTTTTTCTAAATCAATTTTAAGAATAATGAGTTGGTACCTAGGAATTCAAAGGGAACTAATGATTTTTTTAGTATTATGAACCCATGTATTTTAAAATATTTGATTAACTTTAGTCATTGTGATTATTATTCTTTTTAATGCTTAAATTTTACCAGTTTTGGTCAATATAAGTCCTTTCATGTTGGCTCCTGAGTTCTTTTAACACAATCTAAGCTTCACTTTCGGAGAAGGCAATGGCATCCCACTCCAGTACTCTTGCCTGGAAACACCCATGGACGGAGGAGCCTGGTGGGCTGCAGTCCATGGGGTTGCTGAGTCAGACACGACTGAGTGACTTCACTTTCACTTTCCACTTTCATGCATTGGAGAAGGAAATGGCAACCCACTCCAGTGTTCTTACCTGGAGAATCCCAGGGATGGCGGAGCCCAATGGGCTGCCATCTGTGGGTTCGCACAGAGTCGGACACGACTGAAGCGACTTAGCAGCAGCAGCAGCAGCAGCAGCAGCAAGCTTCGCTTTGTGGCACCAGTTGCCCCAGTTTCATTCACTTATCCTGTTTTACCAAAGAGATATGGTTTCTTTGTAGGAAATGGTATTTGGATGCCGCAGTCTTGAAACTGGCATGTTCATTGCTATTTGTTGTTCAGGCACTAAGTCATGTCTGACTGTGACCCCATGGACTGCAGCACCCCAGGCTTCCCTATCCTTCACTATCTGCCAGAGTTTGCTCAAACTCAGTCCATTGAGTCAGTGATGCCATCCAATCATCTTATTCTCTGTCACCTTCTTCTCCCCTGCCCTTAATCTTTCCCAGCATCAGGATCTTTTCCAATGAGTCTGTTCTTTGCATCACCTGGTGAAAATATCAGGGCTTCAGCATCGGTCCTTCCAGTGAATAGTCAGCGTTGATTTCCTCTGGAGTGACTGGTTTGACCTCCTTACTGTTTAAGGGATTCTCAGGAGTCTTCTCCAGCACCACAATTTGAAAGCATCAGTTCTTCAGCACTCAGCACTCCCTCCTTTATGGTCCATCTCTCACATCCGTACGTGATTACTGCAGAAACCATAGCTTTGGCCGTTCAGACCTTTGCTATTACTTGTTTTCATTTCAATATTTTCAATTCACATCTGCCATAGGGATTTTACTTCTTTGACTTTTATGCTTGTATCTCTTTTCTCTTAAATCTGAGTTTTCATTTCTAGTATTTCTTTTTTATTGAAGTACTGTTGATTTACAGTGTTGTGCCAGTTTCTGATGTACAGCAGAGTGACTCAGCTATGCATGTATATACATTCTTTTTAATATTCTTTTCCATTATGGTTAATCACAGGATATTGTATATAGTTCCCTGTGCTGTATAGTAGGACCTTCTTTATCCATTCTAAATGTAATCATTTGTATCTACCAAACCCAAACTCCCAGGCCATCTCTCTCCCTCCTCTCCTACTCCTTGGCAAGCACAAATCTGTTCCCTATGTCTATGAGTCTGTTTCTGTTTTATAGATGGGTTCATTTTGACCAGATTTTGGATTCCACATATAAATGATATCATACAGTATTTGTCTTTCTCTTTCTTAGACTTCACTTAATGTGATAATCTCTATTTGCGGCCATGTTACTGCGAATGGCATTATTATTATTATTTTTAATAGTTGAGTAGTACTCCATTTTATACACGTATCACATCTTCTGTATCCATTCATCTGTTGATGGACATTTAGATTGTTTCTATGTTTTGGCTGTTGTAAACAGTGCTGCTATGAAAATAGGGTGCTTGTGTCCTTTTGAGTTAATTTAGTCTGGTTAAATTCCCAGGAGTAGGATTGTTGGATCATGTGGCAATTCTAGTTTTAGTTTTTCTTTTCCATTTTGAGTATTAACATAGTTATAATTTTATGTTTTACTTATGCATTTCTCACATCTATAAAATATTTCTTGTATTTGTTTTATAAAATTACAATGCCACTATATTTGTACTAACAACTGAAAGCATTTTGTTATTTCTTTGTGGTTCTGTTTCCTTTTTATTGTTAGCAGCAGCTGCCACATATTGAGAACTTAATTTACTTGCTAGATTTGTTTTGAATTCTTTTTTTTTAATATTCATGACAAAGGCTTTGGTGAAAAGTTTGGGATCAAATGAAAGTATTTAAAAAGTCACTTTCTAAAGTTTAAATTTTGACTTATAAATTTGTAAACTGTAGTTAATAAGGTTTATCAAAATTCATTGTAAATTTTGTCAAAGGCTACAACATGATCACCTTAAAAAGGTAAGTTGAAGTAGTGAAACATTTTGGTTTACATCTCCTTGACATTGGACAAAAGTTGAAAAAGTTTCTTTTGACTTTTTATCATGATTTCGATAAGCTGTACAAATAGGACTAAGAGAACCAGAGTAAAACTATGTGGCCCGTTAGGCTTTACTATGAAGCTAACTGTAAGCTCTCATGGTCATTTAATTTTGAAGAAATACTCGTCAGTTTAAAATAGTGTGATTGATCTCTAATTCATGGTAGTCTGTTTAGTACATTTGTTTTTACTTTCCTAAATAAGATCATGTACTTTAACTCTCTAAAATTGTGGACAGGGTTGGTAATACTATTGCACATTTGTGGCAGTCTACCTAAAGATGTAAGAATTATTAGTTTATTTATTGCGTTGTATTATTAGTAATAGGGTTAACCTAATATAATCCCTGGTAAAAATATTGAGATTGTTGTCCAAATGAAATCAATAGCTGTTGAACTTATTTCAGGACATTTTGTTAAATTTCTCTTGGAGTTTCCTAGTGCTAACTAGGCGTGTAGTAGGAGTTTGATACATATTTATTAAATAAAAAATTATATTTTAAAAGAACTCAACAGGTAGATTATTTTATTCCTTTTTTAGAGCTGAGTCACTGAGTGCCTAAGGCCTCAAAACTTGGAATTGTTTAAAGTTAGGATCTAAACTCCTGGTTTGTAAAGCCTGTGTTCTTTCTTCTAAGTACCTTTGCTTCATTCTCCACAAAGAACACTTTGCTTCTCTGTCTTTGCCCTTTTCTCTGTTATGGTTCTAGAATAGGAATAACTTGTCTGACCCAAAGTATAAGGCAGTGTTAGCAAATGTCATAAATCTAGGATTAAGGAACTCTTTCATCCAAGTACATTATTATCCAGGTTTATTTTTATCTTCAGTATATATGAATAACAGTAATTAATATTTTTGAATTGAAAAAAATTTCCAAAGAAATACTGTGTAACTCTTACATGTTTGTAAGTACAGGAACTATACTGACTCCTGTTAGTAGTATTTGTAACAGGAGAATCTTAATACTAATAATTTTTGTGGACCATCAGGTTGTTTATATACAGCACTAAGTAGTTTATGAAAAGGCAGTATACTTTTTGTCTTCTAGGAGTTTCCTTTCTAATTCAAATTGACATTCCAGGCCTTACTAACCAGCTTTCAGGGTTTGGTTTGTTTGTTTTTATCCTAAAGCAGATTTAGAACTGTATTTAAGTAGTTTCAGTTAGCAGTCCTGATTTTTGAAATGCTGTTTTGTAAAAATCTAGTCTTTTCTAGTGTTAATTTAGTAGCCTTCTATCCATGTTAATAAACATATTTAAGTGAATAAAAATGTATACTTTATTAGGGTTACCAGAAATCTTTATAATTTTAGACTTGTTCTTATGTTGTTTTGTTATTATATCTGTTTCTTAAAATTTTTATTTCTTTAATTTTTATAATGTGCTTAGTAATGTCTAACTGTTTGCAACCCCATGGACTGTAGCCAGCCAGGTTCGTCTGTACCTGGGATTTCCCAGGCAAGAATACTGGAGTGGGCTGTCATTTCCTCTTCCAGGGGATCTTCCAGACCCAGGGATTGAACTCTGGGTTTCCTGTGTCTCCTGCATTGGCAGGTGGATTCTTTAACACTGAGCCATCTGGGAAGCCTGCTTTTTATAATACCTTTTAATAATCCAAACCATATGAACCTCTGTGTAATTCATATGTACATTTATTTTTTACTTTCCAAGTAAGATACTGTCCAGGGTAACACCTTTGAAGTAATTGGTAATTTTCAGACTCAGCAACTCTAGTGATGCTTGTATTGCTTGTAAAAAATGTAAATTTTAGTTTTGTTCAGGGGAACATAAATCATCTTAAAGATGTCATAGGTAGGTTTAGTGGGGAAAGAAGCTGTGATCTAACCAGATAGATGGCAAAATGCTTTGCTGGTCTGGGAGTAATAGAGCATGGAATTCAGTAAAGGAAATAAACAGGTTAACTATTTATTGTGATAAAGAAGGATTTTTGTTTGTAAGAATGTGATTCGTAATGGTGTACAAATATATCGGTCTAGGCCATATACATAGAGTTCAGGCTTTTCTTTAAAGGTACGTGTTTCTTTCTATCAAACATTATATCCACAGGGGTAGAAAAATAATGAAGCCTTGAGGATGGGGATTTTGCTTTGTTTTTTGGTGATCCTTTTTCATCTGTGATAGACATGATAGTCTAGGAGAATATTCAGTTCAGTCGCTCAGTCGTGTCCGACTCTTTGCGACCCCATGAATCGCAGCACGCCAGGCCTCCCTGTTGATTACCATCTCTCGGAGTTCACTCAGACTCAGGTCCATCGAGTCAGTGATGCCATCCAGCCATCTCATCCTCGGTCGTCCCTTTCTTCTCCTGCCCCCAATCCCTCCCAGCATCAGAGTCTTTGCCAATGAGTCAACTCTTTGCAAGAGGTGGACAAAGTACTGGAGTTTCAGCTTTAGCATCATTCCTTCCAAAGAAATCCCAGGGTTGATCTCCTTCAGAATGGACTGGTTGGATCTCCTTGCAGTCCAAGGGACTCTCAGGAGTCTTCTCCAACACCACACTTCAAAAGCATCAATTCTTCGGCACTCAACCTTCTTCACAGTCCAACTCTCACATCCATACATAACCACAGGAAAAACCATAGCCTTGACTAGATGGACCTTAGTCGGCAAAGTAATGTCTCTGCTTTTGAAAATATTATCTAGGTTGG
>SJYT01062734.1:15536-31353 GCA_006410635.1 Cephalophus harveyi | reverse complement strand
GTGTCTCTTTCAATTCTGGTTTCCTCGGTGTGTATGCCCAGCAGTGGGATTGCTGGGTCATAAGGCAGTTCTATTTGCAGTTTTTTAAGGAATCTCCACACTGTTCTCCATAGTAGCTGTATTAGCTTGCATTCCCACCAACAGTGTAAGAGGGTTCCCTTTTCTCCACACCCTCTCCAGCATTTATTGCTTGTAGACTTTTGGATCGCAGCCATTCTAACTGGTGTGAAATGGTACCTCATTGTGGTCTTGATTTGCATTTCTCTGATAATGAGTGATGTTGAGCATCTTTTCATGTGTTTGTTAGCCATCCATATGTCTTCTATAAAAATAATGGACATGTTAATGAGGTGCAAGAGTTGTGTTTTGTAGTCAGGTACTAATAATTCATTGTGTAGCATTCCACAGCTGATTCACGTTTTTTCTTTTAAACAGGAAGTTGCTTTAAAGAATAAAAAAGAACCATATGTACTACCTCCTTCTCCCAAGTTCTACTCAAGCCTTATTGGAGAAATAAGAGCTCTTGGTTGGGATAAGTATGTCTATTTTAAAATCTGTTTTAAGCAATGCCTATTTCTTAACACATTTCAATTTGATATATTTGCAGCTTTAGCAGTTTATGTTTTTAGTCAAAGCGTTTCATTGTAGTTAGAGTATCTGATCCTTTTTGTGACTATGAATTAAAGGTGTGTCAGCATAAAAAATTGACTTACAAGGTAAAATACTAAATATAATTTGGAAAAAATAACCTTTTTATGTACACAATAAGCTAAGAAGTTATCAATGTTGCTTTGTTTTCTTTTAGTTGTAGTGAGATATAATTGACAAATAAAATTTTAACACATTTAAAGTGCACTGTGTGGTGATTTGATATACCTGTACATTGTGAGAGGATTACCACAGTTGCATTAATTAGCACATCCCTCACCTCACAGGCTTCCCTTGTGGCTCAGTAAAGAATCTGTCTGCAATGCTGGAGACCTGGGTTCGATCCCTGGGTTGGAAAGCTCCCCTGGAGAAGGGAAAGGCTACCCCTTCCAGTATTCTGGCCTGGAGAATTCCATGGACAGAGGAGCCTGGTGGGCTACAGTCCATGGGGTCACAAAGAGTTGGACATGACTGGGCGACTTTCACTCACTCACCTTGTATATTTGCTTTTTTTGCTGAAATTTTTGGGTCAATTTCTTATTGCTATTGTATGGGAGAAGAATTTTAGGAACTTCTGACTGCCATTGACTGACATCACCCGATTTACTTAGTTTTATATCTACTATCTTGCTGCATATTTTCTGTTTGTCTCATATATTTTGTGTTTTTCTCTTCATCTGCCTTTATTTGAATTAATCACAATTTTTATTATATTTTTCTATTAACTTGTTAGGTACATACTTTTTAAATTCTTTTAGAGGTTACCTTAGAGATTACAATAGACACATAGCAAAATGTATATTGTTATCTTTACCAGTTTTCTTATATTGTGAGGATCTAAAACTCTATTGCAATTTCTCCCCCTGTTGTTATTGTTATAATGCATTTTAATTCTATATTTAAATTTGACAAACATTATTATTGTTTTTAAAGTCAGTGTTTATACATACACACACAATTATTTTCCCAGTGTTCTTTATTCCTTCCTTACTGCATTTTTATCATGTCTGGAATAATTTTCCTCCTGACTAAAGAATTGTTTTTAATATTTTTTTATTGAGGAATACTTGACCATATACTAGTTTTAGATGTACAACATAATGGACTTCTCAGGTGGTTCAGTGGTAAAGAATCTGCCTACCAGTGCAGCGAGACATGAGTTCAATCTCTGGGTCAGGAAGATCCTTTGTAGTAGGAGGTAGCAACCTCCTCCAGTATTTTTGCCTGGAAAATGGAATGAACAGAGGAAACTGGTAGGCTGCAGTCCACGGGGTTGTAAAAGGCAGACACAACAGAGTAACTGAACTCATACACATGTACAGCATCCACTATGTCTATGTATTATGAAATGATTGCCACAGGAAGTCTAGATAACATCTGTAAGCATACATACATATTTTTTTTCTTATGAGAACTTGGAAGGTTTACTTTTAGCAGCTTTGAAATATACAATACAGTTGACCCTTGAACATCACAGGTTCTTATATGCAAATTTTTTTTCAGTGAATGTTACTGCAGTACTATCTGATCTGCTATTGGTTTAATGCATGGATGTGGAACTGCAGCATTGGAGGGCCTATTGTAAAGTTATAGGTGGATTTTCAACTGAAAGGTTGGTGCATCTAACCCCCATGTTGTTCAAGGGTCATTTGTTCGATATTATAAGCTATAGTCACTATATAAGCTGTAATGTTTATAAGCAGTTATACTCCAATTAATTATCTTCTAACTGGAAGTTTATACCTGATGACCTCTTTTCACTCATTGCACTCACCTTCCACAGCCATCTCTGGCAATCCCCAATCTTTTCTCTGTATCTATGAATTTAGTATTTTAGGATACTTTTTAGATGCCACATATAAGTGACATCATGTCTTTTTCTGTTTGTCTTATTTCATTTAGCATAATGCCCATTAGAGGTCATCCACATTGTTGCAGATGGTAGATGTCCTTTTTTATGGTTGAAAAATATTCCATGGTGTGTGAATATATATACAAACACAGACCACATTTTATTTATCCATTCATCTGTCAGTGGGCACTTGGGTTGTTTCCGTGTTGGCTGTTGTAAATAACGCTGCATTGATGGGTGTGCGGGTATCTCTTTGACATTATGATTTGTTTCAGACATATACTCAGAAATGGAATTGCTGAATCATATTGAAGTTCTGTTTTTAATTTTAGAGTGCATATAGATTTATAATTGCTGCATCTTCCTTGTGATTTTCCCTCATCATTAAATGTTTCTTTATGTATCTAGTAATATTTCTTGCCTTAATGTCTACTTTGTTAGGTATTAGTATAATTCTACTAGATTTTAATGCTCTATTGAAATTCTCTTATTTTTTCTCTATTTTCATAGTTTAAAATTTTTTCTACCTACTCCCGTAATCTAGATCCCCTTGAGTCTGTTTTTAATTTATTTATTTTTGTGTGATTTTCTGTCAATATAGCCCTGGATCTTGGCATTCCTGGTACTTTTATTAATTTTTGTTAATAGACTTGTTTTTTTAAGAGTAGTTTTAGGGTCATCACAAAATAAGGAGGGTACGGAGATTTTCCATATGCTTTCTTCCCCCAAATAAACCCTTAGATTCCCCCATTATCAGCATCCTCTGTCAGAGTGGTACGTTAGTTACAGTGGATGAACCCACACTGACATATTGTTATGTCAAACCACAAACCCCCAAACCACAGTTTACGCTAGCATATACTCTTTTTCATATACTTTCTCTCGTTTTGGACAAATGTATAAAAACATGTATCTGCTACTATAATACGGTACAGGGAATTTCACTGCCTCCGAAATACCTTATGTTCTACCTACTCATCCCTTCTTCTGCTCTGACCCCTGGCAACTACTGCCCTCTTCACTTTCTCCAAAAGTTTTGCCTTTTCCAGAATATCATGTGGTTGGAATCATACATTATGAAGTCTTTTCATGTTGACTTATTTCACTGGTACTATGTATTTCAATTTCTTCTCAGTCTTTTCATAGCTCATTTGTTTTTAGCACTGAATAATATTTCATTGTCTGGGTGAACCACAGTTTATCCATTCACAAGCGGAAGGACATCTTGGTTGCTTCCAAGTTTGGGCAGTTATGAATAAAGCTGCTGTAAACAGCTGTGTGCAGGTTTTTCATGTGGATGTTATTTTTTAACTCTGTTAGGTAAATACAAGGCCTAGACTATTTTTTTGAGAGTAGAAAGTAAAAGTTTTTCTTTATTGTCACAATTGCTGCTGCTGCTGCTAAGTCACTTCAGTCATGTCCGACTCTGTGCGACTCCGCAGATGGCAGCCCATAGGGCTCCGCCATCCCTGGGATTCTCCAGGCAAGAACACTGGAGTGGGTTGCCATTTCCTTCTCCAGTGCATGAAAGTGGAAAGTGAAAGTGAAGTCGCTCAGTCGTGTCTGACTCAGCGACCCCATGGACTGCAGCCCACCAGGCTCCTCCGTCCATGGGAGTTTCCAGGCAAGAGTACTGGAGTGGGATGCCATTGCCTTCTCCGCATTGTCACAATTGATTCAGTACAAAGTTGAATACTGTTTACCAACAACAAAAAATGTAAAATGTTGTCTCTCTGTTTCTGCTTAGTAACATGATTGAAAAGTGAAAGTGTTAGTTGCTCAGTCATGTCCGACTCTTTGCGGCCCCATGAACTGTAGACTGCCAGGTTCCTCTGTTCATGGGATTCTCCAGACAAGAACACTGGAGTGGGTTGCTGTTTCCTTCTCCAGGGAATCTGCCCAACCCAGGGATGGAACCCAGACCTCCTGCAATGCAGGCATGTTTTTTTATCATCTGAGCCACCAGGGAAGCAATAACATGATTTCTTTTTCTTAAAAAAAAAAAAAGGCAAAAAGAGGAGAAATGAAGAAGCTGTCTTAATATCTATGCTTTCTAGCTAATGCCCCTTTCTTCCTTTTTTACTATCCTGCTGGCTGTTCTTCAGTGTTTTGCCCTTGGCCATTCAGGGTTCATTGCTATGCCTGATAATCTTTTGTTGAGTGTTGCAAATTGTGTATTAAAAAACTTAGAGGCTCAGGATGATAGTTTCTTCTACAAAGGGTTTACTTTTTTTTTTTTTGCTAGGAAAATAAAGTAGGGGCAAGTTGCCATAGAGACTGCAATGATTCAGGATGGGTTGTAGTTTTTGCAGGGTTCTCATTGTCCCCTCTCCACCCCCAGGCTATAACCCTCCAGAGCTTTCAAGCAAGAGTCAAATGTGTTCATTTGGATTTCTCCCTTGGTAGATCCTAAACTCTAATCTTTGTCTTTGTAAGGCTAGTTGACCTCTCCATTAGAGTCTGGGCTCCATTTTGAGCAGTGCTTCATATGCATCTTGTTTACTTTGCTTTTATAGTTAGCCCTCCAGGGAGTCCCACTGAGAGCATAGATATGTTCACTGGGACTTTTCCCCACTGGTGGGTTCTAAATTCTAATTAATTTCTCTTCAGTATTATGAAATTTCTAAATATTACACTTTTTCATTGGCTTTCTGCTTGGGTTTTTATCCTCCTATACCTTGTAATTTATGAAAAGTTTTGATGAAAAATTGCCAGAATATTAGGCTCCAGTCTCTGACCCTAACTTTTCACCAGATTCTGGACCTTTAAGTCTCTTATTTTTATTCCTCTGTTCTCATGAGATTGCCAGAAATGCTGCTGAGTTGGTTTTTGTTCTTCTGTTTCTGTTTGTTTGGCTACTTACTGATAACTCTCTGCTTGCCCCATTTCTCAATCCTCCTTTTCTTCTCCTGGGGAATTGCTAGATACCCTGAGGGAAAAATGGCTGAAGCATTGTCTTACTTCTCCTCTGTTGCCCCTTCTTGACCTTGGTCTGTCAAGTCCTGGTTGCCTTAGCAATTTTTTGACACCTTGAAACTTTCTTTTTCTTTTCCTTGTCGTCAGGCTGCTTTAGTTGTTCTCATTGGAAGTTTTGGTCTAAGGTACTCCATTTTTTATCCAGAAATGGACATTATGTATAATTTTAAATGTACCATTATGGTGAGATTGAGAACTGGTTAGTGCATATTCATGAAATTAACCTTATTTGATAAGGTGTCATTCCTGAAGAGGATTTGGGATAGAGACAGAGAAGACAAGTAATGAACTGAGGTACACTTTTAACAATCCTGCTGAAGTTACAAAGATTTTTCTTCAGGCATTGATGTCATGAAAGTGAAAGTCGCTCAGGCATGTCCTACTGTTTTCAGCCCCATGGACTGTAGACTGGGCTTCTCTGTGCATGGAATTCTCCTGGCAAGAATATTGGAGTGGGTAGCCATTCCCTTCTCCAAGGTATCTTTCTGACCCATGGATCGAACCCAGGTCTCCTGCATTGCAGGCAGATTCTTTAACATCTGAGCCATTGATGTCATGGATGTGATTATTCTTTGGATTTGAAGTGATAGAAGAGAAAAATTACTTTGACTTGTTTTCTGATGCTTAAATATTAAGATTTTAGTGTTTAGAAGATAGGGATGTAGGAAGGCCTTCTACAATGTTCTTGTTTTATTTCTGTTATTTTGATAGTTTGAGGCAATTCCTAAGTAGATATGACATTATTGGGAGAACTCCAATAATGAGGATTAGTTGAAGCATTGAGTATGCAAATATCAGGTTTTTGAATAATTTATTTTTTCCACCTATTGTTTATCAAATGCCTATGATATAAGGCAGTGAAGATACACAATCAAGACTTAAGATTCCTCATGGAACTTATATCTAGTAGAAGAATCAGAATTTAAGTAGATGATTCCAGTAGTACTTAATTCTAAATCAGGTAGATACTATGGAATATACTTAAAGGATTTTTTGAGATCTTTTAGCAACAAAGTTAGAAGTAGTGCAAGTATATAAAGCATTTTATGGAATAAGTGTTTTTATAGATACATAGAAAGTACTGACTTTTGCTTTGCTTTATACACATTCTTATGATATGGGAGAAAAAAAGAAACAGGTCTCTAACTCAGATAATAGATGAAAGCCAAGGTAAGGATATGAATACTCTACTGTAGCATTCATCACAGTATTAACGTTTGTCTTCCCTTTAAACTAAGGTTATTATATATAGGAAATTCCGATTATAAGTTCCTGCTAGCTACTTTATAGTTCCTATTTAATTCTCCGAAAAAGTTTCAAGATGTATATTTTTATCCCCAACTTTGCTTATAAGATGCATGTACATGGCCAAGGCTGGCTGCATAACAGTGTGCTGGTATTTGGCTTGACGATGCTTCTTGGAGTTGTGCTCTGGAGATGGCTCTGGTATGGAGCCTTTAGTAAAGCTCCCTCAAGTCTCAGCCTCAAAGTGTGACTCTCCTTATGGAAAAAATTTGCCATGTGAAAAAATGATAGTTTTCGAATCTGTTGCTTAGATTTATGAAAAATCATAATTTAATTATAGTAATTAGGATGCATGCTTGAATTAGAATATACCTGCTGTTACCTAATCATTTGCTTCATAGTCTTTACAAATAATGTGTTAGCAGAAGAGAAGTTGTTTACATGGGTTGTGAGAAGCCATATAGTAAGGTTTTGTCAGTATTTATCCACTACTATCTGGCAAAGCAAGAACATCTTTCAATTTTATTTTTGTGGCTTAATTCTTAAATCAGGCCTAGTACACTTGAGACACTGATACTACTGGATTTCAGGACCCATGGAGTTAAAAATGAGACCTGAACCACTGTCTTCATGCTAGATTTGTTACCTTTTGAAGCCCTGCCTGAGCAGCTGGCCAACTTCTTAATTTAAAATATTTTTTAAAATACATAATAATTTGCATGACAAATGGATGTAAATGGATTTTCAAACTCTCATGATTCCTCAACCATGTCAATACAGTCTATATTTTACTTACACTCTAAATAATAATCTTGTAGATTTGTTAGTGGAATAGTAAAATCCAATCATAAAAAGAAGGATTTTTTTTTTTAAGGTAAGGAAAACTTAGTTGTGTTTTTAAAGTATATACTTGACATATCTAATCAACTCTAGGATCAGGTTTTGTGAAAAAGTTAAAGTTAGAAAAAAGGAAATATTTAAAATATGATTGAAATCTTTCCTTTACTCTCTATATTTGTGTATCTTTTTAATAGAAACACAGTGAAAATTAGTAGCTGATCTTAAGTTTGATTGCTATTGTTATAATTTCTATACTTGCTTCAACTTTTGTAAGAACACACTAAAAACACTAGTTGTCCTAGGGTAAGATGAAGTTGTGGATAATTTTGGGTTTTATAACTGGCTCAAAAAAGTGAGTGATGCAAAAAAGTGTCTTGATAGTTCAGTTCAGTTCAGTCGCTCAGTCGTGTCTGACTCTTTGCAACCCCATGAATCGCAGCACGCCAGGCCTCCCTGTTCATCACCATCTCTCGGAGATCACTCAGACTCACATCCATCGAGTCAGTGATGCCATCCAGCCATCTCATCCTCGGTCGTCCCCTTCTCCTCCCGCCCCCAATCACTCCCAGCATCAGAGTCTTTTCCAATGAGTCAACTCTTCGCATGAGGTGGCCAAAGTACTGGAGTTTCAGCTTTAGCATCATTCCTTCCAAAGAAATCCCAGGATTGATCTCCTTCAGAATGGACTGGTTGGATCTCCTTGCAGTCCAAGGGACTCTCAAGAGTCTTCTCCAACACCACAGTTCAAAAGCATCAATTCTTCGGCGCTCAGCCTTCTTCACAGTCCAACTCTCACATCCATACATGACCACAGGAAAAACCATAGCCTTGACTAAACGGACCTTAGTCGGCAAAGTAATGTCTCTGCTTTTGAAAATGCTATCTAGGTTGGACATAAATGCCAGACTTTATTTTTTTAGGCTCCAGAATCACTGCTGATGGTGACTGCAGCCATGAAATTAGAAGATGCTTTCTCCTTGGAAGAAAAGTTATGTCTTGATAGCTTTCTGTTAACTTTTGCTTGTGTTGTGTTACAGAATAGCTCATTAAAACAGCAAGAATTAAGCAGAATCCTTAGGGTTTAACAGGATTTTTTGCTTGGTATTAAGGATGTCCTGAAGTTGAAAGCGTTGTTTGCTTTTCATTATGTTGGTGCAAAGATAATTGCGGTTTTGCACTGTTGAAGTTTGACATTTGCTATTAAAATACATTTAATGTGGTTATGTTATATATCATTTTAATTCACATTTCTCACTTTACGTTTTTGTTTTTTGCTAATGACATTACTTGCTGTTTATTTTAGACCATGGAAATGATGTTAGACAAAAAGCAAATTCGAGCAATTTTCTTATTTGAGTTCAAAATGGGTCATAAAGCAGGGGAAACAACTCACAACATCAAAAATGCATTTGGCCCAGAAAATGCTAACTAAACATATGGTGCAATGGAGGTTCAAAAAGGTTTGCAAAGGCGGTAAGAGCCTTGAAGATGAGTGTAGTGGCAGGCCATCGGAAGTTGACAGCAATCAGTTGAGAGCATCATTGAAGCTGATCCTCTTACAACTATGTGAGAAGTTGCTGAAGAACTCAACATCAGCCATTCTACAGTCATTAGGCATTTGAAGAAAATTGGAAAGGTGAGAAAACTCGATCAGTGGATACATAATGAGTGACCACAGATTTTTAAAAAAAATCGTCATTTTGAAGTGTGGTCTTCTCTTATTCTGTGCATCAACAATGAACCATTTCTCCATCAGATTGTGACATGTGACAAAAAGTGAATTTTATATGACAACCGGTGATGACCAGCTCCACAGTTGGACTGAGAAGAAGCTCCAAAGCACTTCCCAAGGCCAAACTTCCACCCAAAAAAGGTCACGGTCAGTGTTTGATGGTTGTTTGGTGGTCTGCTGACAGTCTGATTCAGTACAAGTTTCTGAATCCTAGTGAAACCACTGTATCTGAGAAGTATGCTCAAAAATTGGTAACTATTGAAAATTTCAATGCTTTCAGCTGGCATTGATTAACAGGGCCCAGTTTTTCAGCAAGTTACACAACCAATGCTTCAAAAGTTGAATTAATTGGGTTACGAGGTTTTGCCTCATCCTCTATATTCACCTGACCTCTTGCCAACCAACTATTTCTTCAAGCAACTTTTTGCAGGGAAAATGCTTCTACAACCAGCAGGAGGCAGAAAATGCTTTCCAAGAGTTGATTGAATCCTGAGGCATGGACTTTTGCACTACAGGAATAAACAAAGTTATTTCTCCTTGACAAAAATGTGTTGATTGTAATGATTCCCTATTTTGATGAATAAAAATGTATTTGAGCCTAGTTAAAATTATTTAAAATTCTCTGTCCAAAACTGCAATTAAGTTTGCACGAACATAATAGAATGGTTGATCTGTATCTCACTTTACCTAGGATAGTCCTAACTAATTCCTTTTATCTTAGCCAATTTTAGTCTCAAATGTGTCCCAGTACAGTTCAGTTCAGTTGCTTGTGTCCAACTCTACAGCCCTATGGACTGCAGCATGCCAGGCCTCCCTGTACATCAAGAACTCTTGGAGTTTACTCAGTGTCATATCCATTGAGTTGATGATGCCATCCAACCGTCTCATCCTCTGTCATCCCCTTCTCCCGTCTTCAATCATTCCCAGTATCAGGGTCTTTTCCAGTGAGTCAGTTCTTCACATCAGGTGGCTAAAGTATTGCAGTTTCAGCTTCAGCATCAGTCCTTCTAATGAATATTCAGGACTGATTTCCTTTAGGATGGACTGGTTGGATCTCCTTGAAGTCCAAGGGACTCTCAAGAGTCTTCTCCAACACCACAGTTCTAAAGCATCAATTCTTTGGTGCTCAGCTTTCTTTATAGTGCAACTGTCACATCCATGCATGACTACTGGAAAAACCATGGCCTTGACTAGATGGACCTATGTTGCAAGGTAATGTCTCTGCATTTTAATATGCTGTCTAGGTTGGACATAACTTTTCTTCCAAAGAGCAAGAGTCATTTAATTTCATGGCTGCAATCACTATAGATATGCAGATGACACCACCCTTCTGGCAGAAAGTGAAGAGGAACTAAAAAGCTTCTTGATGAAAGTGAAAGTGGAGAATGAAAAAGTTGGCCTAAAGCTTAACATTCAGAAAACGAAGATCATGGCATCCGGTCACATCACCTCATGGGAAATAGATGGGGAAACAGTGGAAACAGTGTCAGACTTTATTTTGGGGGGCTCCAAAATCACTGCAGATGGTGATTGCAGCCATGAAATTAGAAGACGCTTACTCCTTGGAAGAAAAGTTATGTCCAACCTAGATAGCATATTCAAAAGCAGAGACATTACTTTGCCAACAAAGGTCTGTCTAGTCAAGGCTATGGTTTTTCCTATGATCATGTATGGATGTGAGTGTTGGACTGTGAAGAAGGCTGAGTGCCGTAGAATTGATGCTTTTGAACTGTGGTGTTGGAGAAGACCCTTGAGAGTCCCTTGGACTGCAAGGAGATCCAACCAGTCCATTCTGAAGGAGATCGCCCTGGGTTTTCTTTGGAAGGAATGATGCTAAAGCTGAAACTCCAGTCCTTTGGCCACCTCATGTGAAGAGTTGACTCACTGGAAAAGACTCTGATACTGGCAGGGATTGGGGGCAGGAGGAGAAGGGGACGACAGAGGATGAGATGGCTGGATGGCATCACTGACTCGATGGATGTGAATCTGAGTGAACTCTGGGAGTTGGTGATGGACAGGGAGGGAGGCCTGGCGTGCTGCGATTCATGGGGTCACAAAGAGTCGGAGACGACTGAGCGACTGAACTGAACTGATGTTTAGCTATGGTTTTTCTGATAGCTTCCCTGATAGCTCAGTTGGTAAAGAAATTGCCTGCAATGCAGAAAACCCCAGTTCGATTCCTGGGTGGGGAAGATCCTCTGGAAAAAGGATAGGCTACCCACTCCAGTATTCTTGGGCTTCCCTTGTGGCTCAGCTAGTAAAGAATCCGCCTGCAATGCCAGAGACCTGGGTTCAATCCCTGAGTTGGGAAGATCCCCTGGAGAAAGAAAAGGCTACCCACTCCAGTATTCTGGTCTTGAGAATTCCATGGACCATTTAGTCCATAGGGTCACAAGGAGTTGGACATGACTGAGCGACTTTCACTTTCATGGTTTTTCTAGTAATGTACAGATTTGAGAGTCGGGCCATAAAGAGGGGTCACAAGGAGTTGGACATGACTGAGCGACTTTCATGGTTTTTTTAGTAATGTACAGATGTGAGAGTTGGGCCATAAAGAAGGTTGAGTGCTGAAGAATGGATGCTTTTGAATTGTGGTGCTGGAGAAGACTCTTGAGAGTCCCTTGGACAGCAGGGTGATCAAACCAGTCAATCCTAAAGGAATTCAACCCTGAATATTCATTGGAATGACTTGATGATAAAGCTGAATCTCCAATGCTTTGGCCAACTGATATGAGAAGCCTACTCGTTGGAAAAGACCCTGATGCTGGGAATGATGAAAGGCTAGAGGAGAAGGGGGTGACAGAGGATGCAATGGTTGAATGGCGTCATCAACATCACGGATATGAGTTTGACCAAGCCACAGGAGATAGTGAAGGACGGGGAAGCCTGACATGCTACATTCCACGTGGTCATAAAGAGGTGGACATGAGTTAGCAACTGAACAACAGTGTTTGTTTTAGTAATCGCATGACCCTAGAAAATTCAGAGATTAATTGATTCAGACAGGAGGTATGATCTGATGTTTTTGTCCCTTCTAGACAATATAATTTATCATTTAGAGTGAGTAGAATTAAACTATTTGGCCTTTCAAATTTGTTTTGGTAAAGTTAAATTTAGTAAAATTACAGCTAAAATATCGTCAACATATATTGAATTATATTTTTAGTTTAGTCCAGTGTTTTTGCAATAGACTTAATTCATTGATGGTGATATTTTCTTTAATTTTCAGTGAATTTAAAAGAATTTTATAACATTGGAAGAAATGGAGATACTTGTTAAGACTAAATTAATTACAGTAATTAGACAAGGCTTTAATTCTGGCTTATCAGCTGTGTGATCTTGGGCAGGTAACAACCTCTCAGAACCACAAAGTTTTCATTTTTTAAATGAAACCAACGATATTTAGTAATAAGGGTTGAAAAGAAATGTAAGTTATGTGACTCAAATAATTTCTTCTCTAAAGTAAGTTCAAATTTCTTGAGATTATAGTTCACCAAAAAGGTCCAACTCCGTGAGTTTTACAGCATATAGTTAGTGTCATGGTTTAATTATCACAATAATTTTTTTGCATAATGCATAAGAACATAGATGTTAAAAGTATGACTTTCTTTCTGAATTACCTTTATAGAGTGTTTTTACTTCATACATATATCCAAATCACTGAATGCAAATTATTTGATACTGAAAAATTGTCTTTCTAAATTGGTAATATGTATAGTGTATCTAAACAGAATTTGCTTTAATTGTATAAGACACACATATGTATCAGTAAATATGAACCAGTCTGACAGCAACTTGTTTATATTATTTGATACATAGAACATTGACACATCCATAGGTTCAGTTCAGTTCAGTCACTCAGTTGTGTCTGACTCTTTGCGACCTCATGAATCGCAGCACGCCAGGCCTCCCTGTCCATCACTAACTCCCGGAGTTCACCCAGACTCACGTCCCTCAAGTCAGTGATGCCATCCAGCCATCTCATCCTCTGTCATCCCCTTCTCCTCCTGCCTCCAATCCCTCCCAACATCAGAGTCTTTTCCAATGAGTCAACTCTTCACATGAGGTGGCCAAAGGACTGGAGTTTCAGCTTTAGCATCAGTCCTTCCAAAGAAATCCCAGGGCGATCTCCTTCAGAATGGACTGGTTGGATCTCCTTGCAGTCCAAGGGACTCTCAAGGGTCTTCTCCAACACCACAGTTCAAAAGCATCAATTCTACGGCACTCAGCCTTCTTCACAGTCCAACTCTCACATCCATACATGACCACAGGAAAAACCATAGCCTTGACTAGACAGACCTTTATTGGCAAAGTAATGTCTCTGCTTTTGAATATGCTATCTAGGTTGGTCATAACTTTTCTTCAAAGAAGTAAGCATCTTTTAATTTTATGGCTGCAATCACCATCTGCAGTGATTTTGGAACCCCCAAAAATAAAGTCTGACACTGTTTCCACTGTTTCCCCATCTATTTCCCATGAAGTGATGGGACCAGATGCCATGACCTTCGTTTTCTGAATGTTGAGCTTTAAGCCAACTTTTTCACTTTCCTCTTTCACTTTCATCAAGAGGCTCTTCAGTTCCTCTTCACTTTCTGCCATAAGGGTGGTGTCATCTGCATATTTGAGGTGATTGATATTTCTCCCGGCAATCTTGATTCCAGCTTGTGCTTCTTCCAGCCCAGGGTTTCTCATGATGTACTCTGCATAGACGTTAAATAAGCAGGGTGACAATAACAGCCTTGATGTACTCCTTTTCCTATTTGGAACCAGTCTGTTGTTCCATGTCCAGTTATAACTGTTGCTTCCTGACCTGTATATAGGTTTCTTAAGAGGCAGGTCAGGTGGTTTGGTATTCCCATCTCTTTCAGAATTTTCCACAGTTTATTGTGATCCACACAGTCAAAGACTTTGGCCTAGTCAATAAAGCAGAAATAGATGTTTTTCTGGAACTCTCTTGCCTTTTCCATGATCCAGCGGATGTTGGCAATTTGGTCTCTGGTTCCTCTGCCTTTTCTAAAACCAGCTTGAACATCTGGAAGTTCGTGGTTCACGTATTGCTGAAGCCTGGCTTGCAGAATTTTGAGCATTACTTTACTAGCATGTGAGATGAGTGTAATTGTGTGGTAGTTTGAGCATTCTTTGACATTGCCTTTCTTTGAGATGGGAATGAAAACTGACCATAGGTAAATATTAATAAAACTTACGTATTTCTTATTTTAAAAATTACTTGATTGGAAGGCAAAACTTCCATGAAAAGGAGCTGTATGATAGTGTTGAGAAAAGTGAAGTGTTTTTGTACTACAGATAATTTAGGAAGGTTCTTAGAGGAGGTGAACATTGAGAAAGTTTGGAAGGAATATAGAAAGCCTTAAAAGGGTGGGAATGGAGGAGAGAAGGTAGAGGTGATGGAAATGTGCCATTCATTTTTGATCTTCAGCGTGGATTGGTTGGTTGTGTAAGAGAATTAATATCAGGGTCAGACTGAAAGGTCTTAACTATTAAACTAAGGATTTTTTATATGCCAGGCAATGGGGACTAACTGAATATTTTTGAGTAAATGGTTGATACGTTAATAAGAAACTTGGAAAGATTATTTAGCAGAAGGCAAGATAGAGGTGTAGGGCTTCCCAGGTGGTGCAGTGGTAAAGAATCTGCATGCCAATGCAGGAGAGACAAGAGATGTTGGTTTGATCCCTGGGTTGGGAAGATTCCCTGGAGAAGGAAATGGCAGCCCACTCCAGTATCCTTGTCTGGAAAATTCCATAGACAGAGAAGCCTGGCATGCTACAGTCTGTGGGGGTCTCAAAGAGTCAGACACAACTGAGTGAGCACACACACACAGAAAACATAGGAAGTTAAAATGTCAATTAGGGAAGTGTTTTTTGAAAAACTTAATACTTAAGAATGGAAACAAACTGTGATGCTTTATTAAAACATGCAAATCTTCAGTCTTCCTTTTGGTGTTATTACTACATAAAATGGATCTAGATTTTTAAAGAAACTATAAAACTTAAGCTTTTGGTCAAAATAAATACTAAGTATTTCAAGAGATATAAAGCACGTTCTTTTTGTTTTTCTGTATTGATAACATTCACCTATTAACCAGAACAACAAAAACCTTTCTAAAGTATCCCTTTCAAATGTTTAAAAAACTTAACTCTTTAAGTTTAGTACCATTTTCTTATTGTAAGCAGTAACTTATAAAGAAATGCAGCAAATGATAAATGGAAATCAGGTGCAAAAAGTATAGTGTTTTATTTCTTTAGATTTTATATTTTTGTTTTTATTTTTTCTTAGTTTTAGAATATGTCTAGCTAAGTAGTAGATACCTAGACCTGTCTCTTATACACATCTCCGTCTCATCCTCTGTCATCCCCTTCTCCCGTCTTCAATCATTCCCAGTATCAGGGTCTTTTCCAGTGAGTCAGTTCTTCACATCAGGTGGCTAAAGTATTGCAGTTTCAGCTTCAGCATCAGTCCTTCTAATGAATATTCAGGACTGATTTCCTTTAGGATGGACTGGT
>SJYT01062734.1:3841-15193 GCA_006410635.1 Cephalophus harveyi | reverse complement strand
AAAGTATAGTGTTTTATTTCTTTAGATTTTATATTTTTGTTTTTATTTTTTCTTAGTTTTAGAATATGTCTAGCTAAGTAGTAGATACCTAGACTCCTTCTAAATATAAATTTTAAATATGATTTTATAGCTTCTCAAAAAAATGAGTTTTCCAATAAAGTTCCCCAAATGTATTATTTAAATGAGTAGAAATTATTTCATATTGTTTAAATTGAGCTATCCAATTTAACAGTAAAATAGAACATTTAAAATAACTTTTTTAAAGAAAAACTGATTTTAATTTTATTTGTAAGAGCTTATTACTGTTTTTCCCCCTTTAACATCTATTCTGTAGGCCAAACATTAAGATATTCTTTTCTGTTGTGAATGGATAGAGATATATATTATGCTAGTTAAGGCACAGGCTGAGTTGCTGTTCGCAAAGAACTCCAAATCCTCAGAGTTTCACACAAAACAAGTTATGTCTGACTGCAATCCCAGGGACTGCAGCCAGGCCTCTCTCTTCCTCACCATCTCCCACAGTTTGCCCAAGTTCATCTCATCCTCTGAGACCCTTCTCCTTCTTCCCTCAATCTTTCCCATCATCAGGGTCTTTTCCAATGAGTTGGCTAATATTGATATTTATATTAGCTACGTTTTAAGTCTTCCATAGCTCCAGGTGTTTAATGGCCGGTCTTTGGACAGTGCAGATACCATCATCACAGAAAGTTTTGTTGGTCAGAGCTATGTTAAGAGATTGTTCTTAAAAAATTCCATTTTATGTATGTTAGTAGAGAGAAGATATAAATACATACACTCTTCTCAGCATCTTGAATCTGGAGTGTTGATGTCTTCAGAAAGTCAAAGTCTGCATGGACTCTGATGGGTCATATTAGCCTAAATTTTACACTATCGGAAGAGAGAATGGGAGGGGTGGTGGGAGGTACAGCCACTGTTTGGTTACAAATGATCTGAAAGGTGTACATATCACTTCTGCTTGTAGTACATTGGCCAAAATTTAATGATATGCTTATACCCAAGGGCAACTGGAAAGGTTACTAGCTGGATGGAGTGTACCCAGCCAAAACTTGGTTTAGCTGGGAGTGGAGGCAGGGATCCTATTACCAAACGAAAGCAGCTGAGAATAAATACTAGAGGACACTTGCCAATCTAGGTCACATGTATTTAATATGATGATCACATTTAGTTTTCTCCATTTTCCTCAAAGTAGAATCAATGTGGCTAAAGTGTTTCATTTTAAGTGACCTTGCTGAGATTAACCTGAAATTATTATTTTTTAAAGTTTGAATTATGTTTTACAGTTCAATGGAATTAACCTTATAATCCTTTTGATTCAGGGCAATACTTTGAGCATGAACCTGTTTTTCTCTAATGTATTATTTCTACATCTTAAACTTTGTGGCAAGATAATCTTTTGTTCCTGTGATTGCAAACAAAAGACTAGAACTTTAGTTTATTTCTGTCTCACTTAATAGACGTTCTATAATTTTGAACTGTTGATGCCGAGCAGCAATGAGGAGTATGAAAAGTACTAGTTGGTGATTTAGTTTTTCCTTCTATCTCCATGTTCCTTCTTGCTTTCTCTATGTATATTTATTTATCATGCTTCTAGACAATTTAGGGTTTATAATGAAAAGCAATAAGCTTTTCCATACCACTTCCCATCCCTGGTCTTATTCTTTGAGACACTCTGAAATGTTCATGTTTATAAGTAACTTCTATATTTTTTAAAAATATGCCTATATTCAGCATTACTTGATTTATCAGAATTACATACTGATTAATTACTGTAATTAAATAAACTTAGTTCATATACTACCTTCTCTCTCCCTTCATCACTATTCTTTTATTCTTTTATTAGCTTTACTATTTCTTAAACTTCTTACATGTCTGCTTAAAGATGGTATCTCTTACTCTCAAATTAGCAATTACAAAATTTAATGTTTCTAATCTTCCCTCCTCATATCTTTCCCCTTTCTACTTCTCAGTTTTTGTCGTCTCTCTTTTAAATTGCAATGATCAAATATATTTACATTCATTTCTGTAACTATAATTAAGTCTGCTAGCTTTGTCTATTGCTGAATTCTAAAAATTGTAATTAGTAAGCAGTTTAATTTTTTATGACTACATAAATATTTTTCACTGAAAAGCTAATGGTAGAGCAATTACCATTTTTAACATAGCTTTATTGTTTATAATTTAGTTTAAAATTTCCTCTTCCCATTTTGGTTTCTTATATTTTTAAAAAATTTCCTTAATTTTCCCCCACATATAAGCAATACCCTCTATTCTGTAGACTTTCTGTTTTGGCCAGCCAGCTCCCTTCTAGAGTCTTATTTTTCTGTCTTCTGATCTGTTTTGTCAGTCAGTGCACTTCTGACCACTTTACATTTTTATACAGTTTGTTGAAAATTTGCTTCGGTTGGTGCTTTTTGTTAACTGTGGGTTTATGTATGTCTCTTTGAAATTCCATTTTTTGTATATGAGTAGAGAAGATGTAAATACATACATTCTTCTCAGCATCTTGAATCTGGAGTGTTGATGTCTTCAAAGAGTCAGATGCCTGTGTATCTAACCCTGACAGTCATATTGATGAAACATGTGATAAAGTCCTATGTTCTAAATTTTGGAGGGGAGGGGAATTTGTGCTGTTTATAGATAAAGCTGAAAGAAAATAATGATTATCTATATAAATTCATTGATACTTTTATGTAAGTAGACATTTCTAGAATAATTTTAGCTTCATTTGTTTTCTAAGACCTAGAGTTTTCATAGGTTATGATAAATTTTTTTTCTGTCGATAAGGATTGTTCTGTTTTACTTTTTATTCTATTATTCAAGATTTGTATTTTCAGTTTGAGATCTTTTCATTACAGATAGTATTCCACAGTTTTATCGCCCAGAATTTCTTGAAATCGACCTATTTTACTATTATATCTGGCCAGTGACTTAATAGCACAGTGTTTAAAAAAAAAATGATTCTTGGGTTAGGAGGCTAATGTTAGTGTTGAACTCTAATAGGTTTTGCCATCAGTCTGGGTGATAAGTTGTACAATACTCTTAGGCTACTTTTTATCTTTACAAGAGAATGGTATTGTAAAAATGTCAAAAAAAATATCCACATGCCCAGTTCACCAGTAAATATACTGCTAAATTTGATCCTTTTTGGCAGTAGCTAATGCTACTCAAGGGACTGTATTTTTACAGAATGACATATTTCAAAGGGTATCGGTTTCCATTTGAGAAAATTCATGCATTTAGAGCAACTTAAAGCCAAAACAATTGTGCTTGTGCTATATGTTTAAAATATTAGTCATCTTGAATACATGCCCAGGTTAAATGTCAGAAGCTATATATTGCACAACAAGAAAATTTATTGTTGGGAGACCAGGCGGTACCTGTGCTTATACAGCACTTTCCTGAGAGGATCAATTTGAGTATATGAACTAATATTAGCCAGGTGTTTGTACAGTAACATTATTGATAATAAAGGAGAAGTTCATCGAGGAGAAAAACAAATAAAGGAAGCATAAAAGTCTCATACTGTATAAAACTACAGAAATGGATCAAAGAGTTTGACAGGAAATTTAATGTGTACATAAGTAGAGTCTGACAGGAACATGCTGTGTGTGCCAAAGGTTCCAGTGATGGAAAACCGAAACATAGTGCTCACTGACCACAGCATGAGCCTTGACACACGCTGTAAATAATCCGGAGATCTATGACTGCATTAGGCACTGGGCTGCTGTATTAACGGCAGTAAATCTATAGCAGCATAATGGGATGGCATGCAGAAATTCCTCTGATTAATTTTTGTAATGGATTAATAGGAATATAGCAAATATTTTCAATTCATACCTTCCCCCAACCTCTTCCTCCCCCCAGCCTCACCCTCCCCATTGTGATCTTTTTTTATTTCCTTCTACTCACCAGGCTTGTGTATGTGGATCCTTGCTTTAGTACCATCAAGTTAAAAGCAGATGTTTCTGGTAGAGAGCATCTAATCACTGTCAAGTTGAAGGCGAAGGTATGTGCTTCGTTAGAGTGTTACTCTGACCAGGAAATACCTTGTGAAGTGAATTCTGAAAATGTTTTCAGTGTAAACAAGTGTTAGTTGCTTCTAAAAAATATATATATGACCCCTAAAGAAATTATTTTGGAATGCCTCTGATTTATTCATTAAGTTTCCCAAAGCCTAGATATATTTTCATGTCACTGTTTTAGTTCAGATTTGATCAAATAAGGCTTGGCAGCTTCAAAGTTATGTTATGTTATGTTATGTTATGTTATGTTTGTAACATCCTATGTAGAAAAGAATTGGAAGTTTCTGCTATTCCAAGTTCTACTGAAGAAGTCTTTTGTCTTCAACTTTTATTTTTTTATGAATTACCTTTGTTCTTATTTCTGACTTCCCACCACACCCCAAACACAGACCCATACACATGGATACTTTTCATTTTCTTGGCTGAAATTTTTTTACTTCTGGTTTTAAAAATTTTGCAGAAGTTATATACCTCTATTTATAGAGCCCTTACAGGCTAGTGATCTATAACTAATAATTTTATTGGCATAATGTATAGCTATTTTGTCATTTTTTAATTATACATTGTGAATTTTGAGAAATAAGTAGAACAAGCAAGTTCAGGATATTAATCATATACTTAGTAATCACTGGAGAAACATTAGAATTTGAGAAAACCAGGTCATCTAACTTTTTTTTGTTCTTACAAGTCATCAATCAACTCTGTTTCAGAAGATTATAGTGATGAAAAGATCAATTGTGTTTGTCCTTTTTAAAAATGTGTCTGGCATTTAAGCTTTTCAGGAGAGAATTAATATATAAAGCTGTGCTGGGGTGACACAGAAAAGTTGATATCTTATAGTGCCTCTATATCAGACACATTGAGAAATGACTCATTCTTTTCTTACACACCAAATGTTTATAGTTTTAAGATACATATGTGGTAAGTTTTGAAAAAATATTAGTGGGATATAAATATTAATTGTAAAATAAGTTACATGAATATTTTTATTAAATGAAAGTGAAAACACTTATTTTCCTTTTTAATAAAAAAAAATTTTTTTTAAATCAAGGAGAAATCTGCCTTTATCCTTCCAAAGGTCACATACTGCCAGTGGCAAGGTTCTGTCAGTTTCTTCAGAGTTCTATTTATTTATTTTTTAATATTCTAGTATTTTGTACATTGGTAAAAGTTGCTGCTATGAAGACTAAAATGAAGAATTTAAAATGCATCCTATCCTGATTCTGTTTTTTCTGATAGCCTCATTTCTTGCCATCTTTTCTACTAACTGAGAGAGGATGATTTAAATCTACATTGCCTGTAACTACATCTATAAGATTTTATTATTAATTCTAATTAATGATATTTTTGGTAGTATTCAGTGGGAGGATGTTTAGCCACTAGAATGGTCTATCCTTTGTGCTTTTTCTTAAAAATTTTCAAAGTAGATAAAGGTGGCCCTTTTAATATTCCTCTGGAGAATATTTTCAGGTGTGAATTTTTGCAGCACCAATAGCTATAAAGCACTATTATGTATGCCTTGGCAAGAAAGAAGAGAAAGCTTTGAGTTTTTAAGAAATTAGGAAGAAAAATAATCTGCATTAAAAAAAAAAAGGCAGAAACTAAATGAATCTTATATTGGTATGACTTATTAGTCTTAAATTGTCCATTTAGTTCAATTTTCATAGAGACCAAAGTTGTCTTTCAGGTGTAGTAATTTCTTTCTTAAGAATATTTGGGATTGTCAGTTAAAAACAGTGAAACCTAAAACTTACATGTTAAAGGGTCCTTAATACAATGCAAAATCTTAATCCAAACTGAATTTTATAGGGCCAGGCTTATTTTTTTGACAAACCTCGCAACATGATTATTTTTGTAAATACATAAACCTCTGTTTCTTTTATCTGATACTTTTTGATATCTAGTAATGTGTTTGTTTTTATTCTTGAATACAACTTTACCAGTTCTGGCCCTCTGCCTCATTGTCTCCAGAAACCCACAAAGAAAATAATATGAATTCTGTCCAGACTTCCTCTATGAAAAGTGAACATATAATCAAAAAGAGAGACCATAAGGAAATCAGTTGAATTTTGGTATTTTTATAATAGTATTTTTAATGCAGTATTTACAGTTCATCCTAAACCATAGTCTTGTCTTTAAAAAAGAGGTAGCCCAGAGCTTCCTTAGCTTTGGTCAAGATCAGAACTGCTTGAAAAACAAATCATAGATGTTTCTGAGACTGGGCACTCTGATGACTATTTTTATAATCTGCTGCAATTTTATGTATTACTCTGCCAGGGAGTCCAGTCATGAATTGAGTTGGGTTAAATTTTTCCTTAGGAACGTATGCTAGCAAGTCTAATAAATATTGTTTGTTATGAAAGTATATACTCAATATTATATAATTATATTCTCTTATAGTTATTAATTTGACTGAGTTGTTTCAAGTGAGACGAAAAACTATGTTAATTACCATACCTATTTTTCAGTTTATTTCTTTATGTGGAGCTTTAGTTATTATTGTCAACTAGATTTGTAAAGTAAAACTTTTGACAGTTTCTAGTGGCTTGAAAAATAACTGAATTTGATAGTCATTTTACAGTATCATACTTCGTTATATACATTATAGTTAGTATTACTCAATGGACATGAGTTTGAGTAAGCTCTGGGAAATGGTGAAGGAGAGGGAATCCTGGTGTTTTGTAGTCCATGGGGTTGCAAAGAGTCAGACATGACTGAGTGACTGATAACAACAATACAGACAACTCCAAAAATGAGTATCTAGGGATGCTACTGCATGAGTCATGTTAAATCATCCAGAATTATATAAATTTGTGCCTTTTAGGTTTGATACAGTTATATAATATTTATTATATAAACAGAATTGATCTTGAATATGAATATAATACAATATTTATACATTGACTCAGTAAAGCCAACTATTTATAGATCAGTCTAATTTATTGTATACATATTTGTATGTTTGCATAAATGTACCTGAATATATATCTGAATGTTATCTCAGATATGTGGAATCATTTATTTTAACCTGCTTTTTGTTTAACTCCTTGTGGATCTCTTTTTTGTTTAATTCCTTGTGGCTCTCTTTATCAGTACATATGTGCCATTTAGTACCCTGAGCCCTGTTTGAATGTAGGATCATAATTCTCTTTTAGCATAATGTGCCATATATACTTAATGATTTCCAAAGTTACAGGCACTTTACTGGGTTTATGTATTCTGTATACAGTAAACAATAAGTTCTTAGGCTTCCCTGGTAGCTCAGAGAGTAAAGTGTCTGCCTGCAATGCAGGAGACCTGGGTTTGATCCCTGGGTCAGGAAGATCCCCTGGAGAAGGAAATGGCAACCCACTCCAGTACTCTTGCCTGGAAAATCCCATAGACAGAGAAGCCTGGTAGACTACAGTCCATGAGATCGCAGAGTTGGTCACGACTGAGCGACTTCACTTTCACTTTAAGTTCTTAACCTTGATTGATGATTGTTTAGAGAGTTGATATTGCCAAATAGACAAATAGCAGCAACTCAAGGTAAACTAAATGTTCCATTTTTGACCCAGGGAGGTTTTAAGTTTGTATTTTTTTTTCCAGAAAATTGACATTTTAGAGGGAAAAGAGATTTTACAATGCTTTTGGTTGTGTTCTATTATTTTTACATATGAAACAGCCAGAGAAGTTAAATGACTTGTCCAAGGTCAGGAGTTAATTAGCAGAACCATAAACCAAAGAAAGCTAAGATCTCTGCCTGCATTTACTTTGAGATAATCACATGACTTGTAAAAATTGCATGCAAATTGTTTTTCTAGTGATTGCAGCAGTTATAATCGGAAGAACATCATCTAATAGTTTGAATTGTCTGAAGTAGGGCTTCTTGGATAATCTCAGCCAGATCTTCCTTTCTTCCCCCGGAAGTTAGAGCATAGTTATATGTTTATATGGTTTCCTTGTATTTACCTTTGTGATATCAGTTCTGCATAGCCAGATTCCATTAGTCAGAGTGTACAATGACAGGTTTATTTTTAGCCAGCCTGTTATAATTAAATGTTAATTCTTTTTGAAGCATTGATTTCAAATGGGCTGATGTTTATAACAAATACTGTTGTGATAATTTTTTTGTGTCCTTTTGCAATGCAGAGAAGTAGTTAAAAATAAAAGGTTGAAAAAAGTGAAAGTCTAAAACTTAGGCTATTTTGTCAAATGAGAGAAAGGAGTTTTCCTAAAATGAGTTTTCTTTTTAGTAAATTTAGCTTTTTAAAGAAAAGAAGTGAACATTTAAAAAATTACTCTATCTTTTGTCTTTGTTAACTTAGAATTGTGGTTAGTCCTTTGGCTGTCACTTCTTGTATAAAACTATTGAGGGATTAATTTTCTGTTTATCAACCATGAAAAAATTTTTCTTAAAACTAATATCTTGCTTTTCCTTAATAAACCAGAAGGCATTTCATTGTTTCTTTTTATTAGTCTTCTCGCTAAAATTAAATGCTTTGTTGTGGAAAATAATTGATAACTGTATGTGTTCATTTTGTGCATTTCTTGATTCTTTTAACAAGTATTGCCTCTTTAAGTAGTGACTGAGGCTGTTTGAGGTTAAATTTTAGAAAGAAATGAAATATCAACCATTTTGATTTGTCATTTTAAAGATAAAGAAACTGAGATTCAGTGTGGTTTGCCCCTCAAATCACATTAGCAGCTGCCCAGAAACTGACTTAATTCATTACTACTGATTGGTTTGGCCTCCCCAAATCACTACACTTTGTACCTCTTGAGCTTATTGACTGTTTATCAGCTCTTAACACCTTTATAATAGTAGAACCAAAATATATATAATACCTTTGCATTTATAGAAATACTTTTCCTAATATATTCAGTTTTTCTAAAATATTTATGTGAAATTGTCACAATGAAACAAAAATAACCCTAATTTTATGCTTTTTTGTAGTACCCTGCAGAATCACCAGATTGTGTTGTGGATTTTCCTGTTCCATTTTCTGTTTCCTGGACACCACAGGTAAATTCTTAAATTTATTTTAAGTAGCTAAAAAGCATTTTAAGTGGCCATTATAAAGTGGTCTTTTCAGTTTTCTTTAAACATTTATTTATAGACAGGATTTTGAGAGTGTTGCTTTCATATTTCCTAGCAGTTGATGTCCATTCTCCCTGCCCTCTGACTGTCTCCCCGCCTCCTTCCTCATCCTCCTAACACACCCACACAGACACCCCATTCAGCCTTTAGATCTTTATGCTTCATTTTAAATAAACATGAAAAAGCTCTGTTGACAGAAATTGTCCTTTAATTTTAAATCCTAAGGAGTTCTGTTATAAAGCAGTGAGCAGTAGGTTAAAAATTGGGTGAAATTTTTCAGACATAATATCAGAGAATCTTTTTCAGAGGAGAATGAATTATGACTGAAAATATAAATCCTGCCATTTCTATTCAGTTTTTATTGTTTTGAAGTATTTGTCCTTAGTTCGTCCTTGAACTTACACTATATTCTTTTTGCATATGCTTTGGAATATTCTTATTTTGGTTCTTTCTCCTGCTCCTGTCAGTTAAATTTCTCAATACATTGGTGATATCTAACAAGGTAATGTATTTAGGAGTGCACTGTAAATTGTACCATTATGTACATAAAATGTGGTATGATTAGCAGTAGTTCTGTCATCAACATTGACATGTGTGACTTTTAAAGATCTGGCAGGATGGTGGTTAGGTTCAAAGAGAAATCTAATGACAGGTAATCTAATGTCTCACCAAGTAAATCGATACCAATATGAAGAGAATCTTTCTATTCTTATGCAAAGTGAAAAAAAATTCCTAGTGAAAAAAAAAAAAGCCTAACAGCATTTACATTGTTTTATGAGTCATGACTGGGGGCTTGTCAATTGTGAACCTCATTGTAGAGTCACCTGAGTAGATCTCAGAATAGATTACCCCAGTTGTCAATATTTTAGGTCTTTTTGATTGATTGGTCAGATTTGTTGAGAAGACTCTTTTATTTAGCCTTCTGCCTACAAGTTACTGAGCAAACAGAAAATGTTCCCTTATGGCAAGAGTGGACCAACACTGCTGGGCAAGAAACAGCATTCTAGATTAGTAACAGCTAACCCTCTTTAAATATACATTTATATGATGTTGTATAATTGTATATATAAACACACCCACATCCATATATGGCAAGTAATTGGTATCTCTCTCTTTGTATGTTGAACTACATATACTCTAAAGACAATATTTCCATTTATATGCAATAATCAGGAAGTATTCTGGTGCTAAAAAATGAAATAGAGATGATTAATACAAAACAACCATCAGTCTCACCAGGCTCTCTGGTTGTGGTAGATGACTATATACACATTGTAACATAAGTAACAAACTAACATAACATATAACAAGTAACATATATATACATTGTAACAATATTTATCAACAGAAATATTGAGAAATACTGTTTGGTCTTACAGTGTGCTGGTTAATGTATTACTAATACTTGGACTATAGTTTGGAGGAAACCAATAAAATATTCTTATATAGCAAGTGTCCTAGGTAAAAGAAAATATATAAGTATCAGTCTCCAAATGGCTTCTTAATATTGTGATTTATATTTTAAAATGCTTTTGGATAAAAAGGATTGTCTTAGCTTATCAGCAAAGCAATTTTATTTCAACACAAACACAATTTATTAACATTCTCTACCTCATGTTTTGTCAATGTCAGAGACTCTAGAAAATTAATATACTATGTCTATTTGTACTTTTTTTTTTAAACCCAAGGGCTATTTTAAAATATGTGAATATTGGTATATATATATGTGTGTGTGTGTGTGTGTGTTTTAAGCCATCCATTTGGAAGAACAGATACCCGTATTGAAAATAAAGTTCCAGTAGACAGAAGACAGAAATGATAATTCAGATATGAAAGATGTTAATTCAAGTATGATCTGCTAGAATCACTGATTAATACTCTCAGCTATATATCTGTCTCTTATACACATCTTTTCAGTTTGCTTCTATAAATTTTATGTATTATGTGAAATCATGAGATAACATTGTACCTAGATTGTATTACTCTTTCCATATGTTATCTCTAGATTATAATTTAATATTTATCAAAATCCCAAGGTTGAAGAATATGTTTTTGATTAATTTCCTAGTTTTTTTTTTTAACATGTTTAATCATGCAAGTTTCCCCCAGACTTTAATCTGCAAAGAAGTTCACATCTCCACAAAAGGACTGTTAGCAGTTACCTTATCCTGCTATTTAACAAAATTAGTTTGTGACTCTAACATTACAAAATCTTAAGAGCAATTTCTT